>JAANYP010004329.1:0-120247 GCA_020465985.1 Centrapalus pauciflorus
TGGTAAGGAAAGTATAGGCGCTTCACTTAAAGTCTTCTTCAAGATCTCAAAGACCTCTCGTTGCTCAGCCTCCCACACAAATGGCACATTCTTCTTTGTCAATGCAGTCAAAGGAACTGCAATCTTTGAAAAATCCTTAATAAACCTCCGATAATAGCCAGCTAAACCCAAGAAACTTCTGATTTCTGTAGCAAAACGAGGCGGTTCCCAGTTTTTTATAGCTTCAACTTTAGCTGGATCCACTGAAATCCCAGCTCCCAAAACACATGCCCCAAAAACTGGATCTGTTGCAGCCAAAACTCACATTTCGAGAATTTGACATACAACTTTTCCTTCCGCAATAGCTCCAACAACTCCCTTAAATGTATGGCATGCTCGGATTCTGACTTGGAGTAAACCAGAATGTCATTAATACACGATCACCGACTTGTCTAACATCAGTCTACATACTCTGTTCATGAGATCCATAAAGACAGCCAGGGCGTTGGTTAATCCGAACGGCATAACCCGAAATTCGTAATGCCCATACCGAGTCCTGAATGTCGTCTTTGGTACATCTTCCTCTCAAACCTTCAACTGATGGTATCCTGATCTCAAATCAATCTTAGAGAAGACGTCAGCCCCATGCAACTGATCGAATAAGTCTTCAATTCTCGGCAATGGATACTTATTCTTTATAGTTAACATGTTCAGCTCACGGTAATCGATACACATCCTCATTGTACCGTCCTTCTTTTTGACAAACAATACCGGGGCTCACCATGGCGATGAACTTGGTCGAATGAAGCCCTTGTCTAACAACTCCTGAAATTGTTTCATCATTTCCTGTATCTCGGTAGGTGCAAGGCGATAAGGAGAATGAGCTATCGGAGCAGCTCCAGTGATCGGATCAATACTGAACTCCACTTGTCTCTCAGGTGGCACACCAGACAAGTCTTCCGGAAACACATCCGGGAATTCAGAGACAATAGGCACATCGGCCACAGTTTTCTTCTCGGCCTTGGCATTAATAGCATATGCCAAGTAAGCATCACAACTCTTTGCAACTAACTTTCGGGCTTTAACAATCGTTAACAAGCACAGATCTCCGCTCCTCTTATCTCCATAAATACAGATCTCTCGCCACTTGGTGTGGTTATCTTTATCATTAATTTCTTATAGACTATATGGGCTTCATTTTCGATCAACCAATCCATCCCGACAATCACCTCAGACTTACTGAATTCTATCGGAATCAAGTCCAAATTGAAGACTACATCTTCAATCACTAAAGTGCAGATACGGTATACGTAATCTACTTTAACTAACATGTTACTAGCAATTTCAATGTCAAGTATAGCAGATAACTTAGATAATGGCATGGACAGTTGTTGAGAAAATACAGTAGAAACAAAGGACCGATTGGCACCCGAATCAAATAGAACTCGTGCAGGCATGAAATTAACAATAAACATACCTGTAACCACCTCCGGGTTTTCCTTAGCCTCTTCCGCTGTTATTTGAAAAGAACGAGACGGTGCCCTTATGGTTGGTTCCAGCGGTTGACTGAACCACCACTTGATCCCCCAGATGATCGAGTTGAAGATGGAGCAGCAGCTGCTGGAGCATTCTTTCTACAGTTTCTACTATAATGCCCCATACCCTACACTTATGGCAGACATCTGCTTTCCGTGGGCACTCGTTTTGGAAATGACCCAACTCTCCACAACAGAAATAAGCGCGTCCATTTACACACTTGCCGAAATGCTCCAGATGACATTTATTACAATACTGCAGCTCAGTGTTGATTGAGTATGCACGAGCCCGATTAGACGATCCAGATGGTCAACGGTAGGATTGTTGAGGTGAGTATTGAGACGAACTGGATGAACCAGAATATCGCCTTCACGTTGACGCTTTGGCGGTGACGGCTGCGTAGGATTAACGGAAACGTCGGCAGACCCAACCGTGTTCCCAGACATTATCAAAATTTGTTCAACATTCCTGGCAACTTCCAGTAAGCCAGCGAATGTGGGATAGTGAACGTTGCTCATAAGTCTTCTCATCTCCAAGTCAAGACCCGCCTCAAACCAGTTCACCGTTCTCTCTTCGGTATTTACTTGATATAGTGCAAACAAACTCAACCTAGTGAACTCCACTGCATTTTGGGACACAGACTTAGTCCCTTACATCAACGTAATGAACTTAGCTTCCAACCTTCGGTGCTCGTCAGCCGGGCAGTATTGCTGAGTAAATACTTCAGTGAACTCAGCCCAAGTCATTACAACAACCTTCTCCAGTGTGAAAGCATTTACCATAGAATTCCACCACATTACAGCATCTTTGGTGAACATAGCAGTAGCATATCGGACCATGTCCTTCTCAGCACAATCGCTGATTCGGAATGTCCTTTCTGTGCCTGTTATCCATTCCAGCGCGACCACAACATCTCCTAATCCATTGAATTCGACAGCCCCGTTTCCCTTAAAGTCCTTAAATCGACAACCTTTGGGTTTATTAGATGACCCAGTGTTGTCATCTTGATTGTCATCGTTGTTGCCCTCTTTTTCCTTACCTTTTCTCTTATCTTCCCTTCTCTTGGCTTCGGCCTCATCTCGAGCCCGAAATTGTTCTTGAATCATCTTATTTTGTTCTGCCATCATGGCCATCATCATTTCTCTGGTTTCTTGTGGTGTCATTCCTTCTCCAGACATGTTCTGAAAATTAAAACATGTAACTTGTTTAGTAAATATATCATATATTTAAAGACACCACCCATTGCCCCGTATGAAAGTCAATTTCCTACGATTACTAGATCGTAACCTATCTTAGTTCAGATCATTAATTAAAATCACTACATAACATCACCAAATGTTTGAGACCAAGACCTCACGGACACTTGAATCTCAAAGTACTGCTCTGATACCATTCCCTGTGGCACCATTGCCACAATAACCAAAATCATAACACCCAGGATTAATCTCATCACAAAATAAACAATAATGATCTGAATACTTAGTACAATGCGGAAGCAATATAATACAAATTTAAAATACAAGTGTTAAACACCCTACGGTGCTACAAGGTTCCAGACTAAGTCTACATACTCAATACATTATTGCAACATCCCAAACTATTACAACATTGTACCATAATTCAGTTACCGATTGAGTAGTAGCAAATCTTCCAAGACTTCAAAAACGACCTAACTAGAAGGTCCGACAGCAGATTTTCTATTTCCTGTAAAAAGTGAGCAATTAGGGAGTAAACAAAGCTTAGTGAGTACAGAGATTACATATTCAGTAGATATTTGTGTAGCACACAAGGGTAACACCGGCAACACACGCCCTATACCCTCTTCGTACATGAAGTATGGGAACGAGCCACAGGTCCATCGTGCCATTGCACGGAATTAAACATTCAATTGAGGCAGACATTACCATAGAAACGCCCAGTTCTAATAACGCGGCGCTTTTACTAAAATCTGCAACATAAACCTCGAAGTAATAAAATAAAGCTTTCTAAATTCAAACTACAACCATCAGAGTACGCTAGAATTTAAATGTAATTATTACAACCAAATTGAAAGTCTAGGGATCTACCCATCCCAATTTTATATTCATTAACAATTACAAATCGAATGGACGTCTCTCTGATACCACAAAACCTAAAACTCTTGACCCTGAAGCTGTCAGCTAAACCTGAAACATTGCCTCCACAACCGGGGTAAGCCGTCGCCTAGCGAGTAACAGATTTAATAACACAAATAAACATGAATAACATGAATGATACAAGTATCGGCACAAAGTCAACATGTGTAGCACCCGGCCTTCCCAGCAGTGTGTCCACGAATAGGTAGTCTGTGTAGCATCCGGCCTTCCCAGCAATGCATACACAGTAACACAGCTTGCGGCACTCTCGACTTACAGCGTATATAAATAACATGCAGCCACATAGGCATGCAATCATCACATAAATACACAGTATGCATACCGGGGATAAGGGTTATCATGTAACAACTCATGGTAGTGAAATGAATAGCAGACAACAAAGGCAACATGGCAGCGAAATGGATAAGCACGGTAAAAGAAATGAAACAGATAACCAGTACAAACATATCATAAATGATCATTCATGGAATTAAATCAATTACTCACAGTGCTCGCAAATCCGTAACCCGCCAAGCGACTAACCGAAATCAACTGAACCACCAGCACAAGACAATTGTCTCAATCAAATCACTAGAACCCTGGTATAAAAGTACATTGTTTATTTATTAATATTCTTGACTCTATAATTTACTAAGTCCGTTATCAATTCTATTAATTAAAGTTCTTGAACTAAATCTGTATCTTTAGATTTGTTATTTAAAATTACTAAGATCAATGAATTCATATCTTTAAGTTTTTAAACCAATATAAAATGTCTAGTCTCAATAATAATTTAATCATTATGATCTCATACACTTTATATAAAATTGATTGATCATTGAATTCTCTTATAAGTTTTAATTCATCATCTTAGCAACTTATATCTATATTCTATTAACTAAAAAAAAAAAACTAATTAAATGATTCCAACTAAAAGCCCAAAAGAAATAATAAAACAATAACTAAACTCCAACCCAATAATTATTTATGTAGCACCACATTTATAATCTAATCAAAATTACCCAAACCCAATTAATATGAAGCCCAAAATTTAAATCCTAAACTTAGAAAACTCCACCCAATTAATATGAAGCCCAAAATTTAAATCCTAAACTTAGAAAACTCCACTAGATAGTTCAACAACCCACTACCCACACTCCCCTTTTCTTTCGGTTGAATCCACAAAAGGAAGAAAAGAAAGTAACAAATTCAGTAGCCATTTAAATTTAAAACCCAATAAGAAAGCAAAGTTCTGTTTTGGAAAAGCCCAAACAAAATGTTCAACCTACCCTAGCAATTAATCCATCCGGTCAACAAAAGGGAAAAAAATATGGTCTGTGTGCTCCATCTCTCAACCGAGAACAACAAGAAGGATGGAAGAAGAAAAGAGAAGGTGAGCGCCGACCAGGAAGAAAAAAACAGAGGGGATGCAGCAGTCGCCGGCCGGGGGAGTTCCGGCGCCGACCGGAATCCACATAACACACACAATCCTGACTCTCCTCTCTCTCTCTCTCTCTCTCTCTCTCTCTCTCTCTCTCTCTCGATGGAAACAACCAGAAAAAAGGATGAGACAGCGTCGGTCAGGCCATGCCGCCGCCGCCCACCGAACAGCCCCTCCTCCGGTTAGATTTTGGCCACAAGCCCCTACTTTCTCGGTGCAAACTCGGAACAAAAGAGAGAAAGAAAATTGGACAGACAGAGGAGCGCCGCTGGTGGCTGCCACTGCCCCCGAGCGGTCGCCGGTCACACCCCTCACAACACGTATTATTTGATTCTAATTTCGATTTACTAATTGATTTCATTATACCCTTTTTTAAACCTTCATTGGTTTTCTTTTGAAACTTTTAAATCAAGAAGAAAGTGATGATAATAAACATTGCTGTCATTCATTTTCAGTTTAGTATATAATATTTAACTCATATTTATATATATTCTAACATAAATAAAAAAGACGAAATTTGAGTTTAGGCTAAATTTGTTGTTTACCTCAAACTTAGCAATGGTTTGTGGTGATTTGATGATGATAATGTTGATGGAATCTTGATCAACCCTTGAATTCCAACCCAAATATTCAGATTATATCATGTATTGTGTGTGTATGTGGGTTTTGAGATGAATAAATCTGCTAGGGTTTTATATGTGTATATATATACATAGGGTTTATGAAAAAAAAAGTTGGTTGATGATGATGATGATCATGGCATATTTCATGCATGCATATATATATATATAATTATTTATTTATTTATTTATCACTTGCATTGTTTTGAAGTTTATATTAAAATTATATGACTAAATCACTATATCACACATAATATTGTCCTATGTTATAAAAATTATCTCACAAAAATGTAATATTTCCAATCAAAGTTAATTTATCGTTAACATTCAAATTTATATGATACCTTATAAATAATTAAATACCTCGAAATTAGCAGGTGTTACAATCTCCTACAAGTTGGATTGATCTCGTCCTCGAGATCCTGTAGATTTGAACAAGTCGAGGTACTTCGCCATCACCTCCGCCTTCAGCTCCCACGTATGATTCGGTCCACGGTGGTGCCGCCATCTCACTAAGACCATCTCTATCTGTCGATTCCTCAGCTTGTTGGTCATCTCATCAACTATTTGCTCGGGCTCCTTGACATATCTGAGTCGCTGGTCAATCTAAACATCCTGAGTTGGCACCATTTCCTCGACATTCTTCAGACATTTCCGCATATAGCTGACATGAAAAACATCGTGCACACCTGCCAACTCTGGTGGCAAATCCAATCGATATGCCTGCGCACCAATACGCTCTGTAATCTGATAAGTTCTAATAAATCTAGGGCTAAACTTGCCCATCTTGCCGAACCTCATAATACCCTTCCGGGGCGACACCTTCAACATCACAAAACTACCAACCTCAAGCTCCACTGGTCGATGCCTCTTATCTGAATACATCTTCTGTCAATCTTGAGCAGCCCTCAATCGTTCGCAAATAATCTAGATCTTATCGTGCGCAATATGCAATAACTCAGGTCCGCCAATAGGTTTCTCACCCACCTCTCGCCAACATGTGGGTGTATGACAACTACGACCATACAATGCCTCAAACGGTGCTATACCGATGGAAGAATAATACGAGTTATTATAAGAAAACTTGATCAACGGCAAATGAGCATCCCAGTTCCCATCAACTTTATCGCGCAGGTTCGTAGCATATCGTCAAGAGTCTGTATCGTACGCTCGGGAGACAGTCAAAGCATCAGTCTCAGCATCAACAGAAGAAAAGGACTGACCGACCGCCGTTCAAGAGAGATCCCGAAGGCTCGAACTTTTTTCTGGCCATCTGTCTGTGGGTGAAAAGACGTGCTAAGAGTAACACGCGTACCCAGCTCGTCCTGTAAGCTCTGCCAAAACCGAGAAGTAAACCGCGAATCTCGATTGGACAATATCTTCTTAGGCACCCCATGTCTAGCAATGATCTCATCTATGTAAATCTGTGCCCATCGATCCATCGAATAGTTCTCCCTAACTGGAATGAAATGCGCACTCTTCATAAGTCGGTCAACCACAACCCATATCGAATCATGCTGTCGATGTGTCTTCAGGAGCTTAGTGACAAAATCCATCGCAATCTCCTCCCACTTCCACTGCGGAATAGGTAAAGGTCGTAAACTGCCATATGGCTTCTGATGCTCGGCCTTCACTTGCAAACAAGTAGTACATTGCTTTACGAATCATCCCACATCCTGCTTCAAGCCGGGCCACCGAAAATCATAACGTAGTTCGCGATACATCTTCGTAGTACCTGGGTGGACAGATAATCGAGAATTATGAGCCCAGCCAACAAAATATCACGCAAACCACCGAGTCTAGGAATCCAAATCCGCGAATCAAACAGCAATACCCCTCGAGTTTCAGGAAAAAGACGCTCTATATAGCCAACCATGCGCTTAGACTTTAGATGCTCTGCCGATGACGCCTCAGGCTGATATCTCAAAAGATTTGCAATCATAGAATTCTTCACAGAGGGACGTACCATCGCACAACACAATACACCAGAATAGGACTTACTACTCAACGCATTAGCGACTACATTCGCTTTACCAGGATGGTAAAAGGATCTCGCCGTCATAGTCTTTAATCAACTTCATGGCACGCTACTGTCTCATATTCATCTCCTTCTGGTCAAAGATGTACTTCAAGCTCGTATGGTCCGTGAAGAGTTGATATCTCGTGTCATATAAATAGTGCATCCATAACTTCAACGTGAACACCATAGCAGCCAACTCTAAATCATGAATCAGGTAGTTTCTCTCATGGGTCTTCTAACTGTCTTGAAACAGAAGCGGTCACTCTTCCCCGTTGGATCAAAACAAACCCGAGATCGTGTAAAGATGCATCTATGTAGACAATGAAATCATCGAAGCCCTCAAACATGGAAAGAATCGGATTCTCACTCAAACATTGCTTCAGCTCCTGAAAGGCTTGCTCCTGCGGCTCACCCCAAACGAATCTCTCACTCTTCTTCTTCATCTCGGTCAGTGACACTGCGATCTTAGAGAAAATGCGAATAAAACGCCGATAAAAACCGGTCAGGTCGAGAAAGCTACAAATCTCTGAAGCATTACGGGGTTATCTCAATTCCGAATAGCCCCGTCCTTCGACTGGTCAACGGATACAGCCTCACCACAGGTCGTTTGACCAAGAAACTGAACTTTATCATTCTTGTACAACCTATGTATGGATAAATTTTAAATCTAAATATCATAGTAGTATTAAATCATAATGATTCTCATTAATATCCTTTCAAACATTATTATTTATTTACTAGAACAAATTCTAAATTCATATTGTTGTTACTCGAGAAATTCATTCCATGCAATCACACTTGTATGTTACAGATTTTTTTCATTGTAACTGTTTAATTATTCGTTAAAACCTTTTTAAGCAGTAACAATTATTCGTTTATTTGAGTTCAAAACTATTTTTTTTTAAAATTCCAACAGTATCATCCTCGTTTTATTTCCCACAATAAGTTCAATATATTCATTTGACCTTATAAAGACTCAATCAAATCAAGCAAGTTTCATTCGATCCTGGCAATGTTTTAGTACGCGCACACTGCGACATGACGAGTGAGATTATAAACTATGATGTTTCTTATTTGTAGTGATATAATCAAACATAAATCAATAAAATTATATTAAAATCAGTATCTATTTGTTGTTGTTTTTTTTTATAATTTCAACATTTATACTATTTCATTGTAAATTTTGACTAAATATCAATATTATTATTAATTTTTTTAAATATTTATTAAATATCCAATGGTCATCATTCTTTTTTTTTTTTTTTTGACTCTCCGTACTCAATCTTGTTTCGCATCTTAATGTCATGTTCTACTTGTCACTTCATCTACTTTCACTCATGACTGTGTTGATTTATTGTTTTACCAATATCCTTTGTTTAGCAGTTAATTTCCAAGTTTTTCTTTTCTTCATGCTAATATCTTTGATCACCGCATCAGATCTGTTATTCCTCACAAATGAGTTATGGTAGTGTATTAGTTACAAATCAATCATACATCATTGACTACGTTAACTTGTGTACATAATGTTAGGTCATATTGTATTAATTCTTGTGTTGTTATATTTCTTTTCGCATCCTTAACCTATTATGCCCGCTTTCGCGTCTTGATTCACGTTACACTCTTTTAAATCCATTACAGGTTGGGTATTACTTGAGTTTGTCAGATTCTTTAACTGCACAACATACAGATACCAAGAAGAATTGACACCACTACCCGAGGGTGTGATCACAGAAACATTGAACAGACACTCTCGCCTGTAGCAACTGGAAAGACTCTAATAAGACCACACAGACCAAACAGACTTGCACCAAGTGCGTGAACAATCACTGACACGAAAACACATTTATGACTATCTGCTTGATAAGGGCCCATGATGATGAATCAGACAAAGTACGAATAAGTAAAATGACTACAATAAAAATGGAAGGATCGAGATACTATAGAGATCGAATCACATATTTGAACAAGACTGATATCATGTATATGCAACAATCAAAAGTTCTGACAACTCTTAATTAAGGTTGAAATCATAACTTGCTGAATCCAGGATAGAGGATGTCAAAAAAAAAAAAAAAAATTTCTTCTACCATTTCGGTAATTACTCTTATGTGATTATTTCAATTTAGTTATTTAATTATTTGACGATTTAGTTACATATATGATATATCCACTACAAGCTCTGCAATATACTCCACCATATCACTTTCCAAACAGTGGTTCAGGTGAGAAGTCTTCTCTGAACACTCTAGTCAATCCATATCCTTCACAGGCTCCATAATGTGGAATATTGTGGCTCTCGTCGTCATCCATGGCGCTGAAATTAAATTTATGAATTAAATTAATAATATGTTATGTTTTCGTACTTGATTAATTTATGGTTTGGTCATAAGGGTATATGTTTATATATCTATTAAAGTTATAGTTTAACCCTATCTTAACCGTACCCAATTTCCTAAGGCCATCAGGGTAGAGTTAAACTCGTAAAATCATAACTTAAACTAATAGTGATCATGCATCCTACGGTTTAAGGCTAAGTACCAAAAAGGTACTTAATTCACTTAAACCAAAACCTGGCTTTGATATTGAAACGCCCCGTTCTAATAACGCGGCGCTTTTACTAAAATCTGCAACATAAACCTCGAAGTAATAAAATAAAGCTTTCTAAATTCAAACTACAACCATCAGAGTACGCTAGAATTTAAATGTAATTATTACAACCAAATTGAAAGTCTAGGGATCTACCCATCCCAATTTTAAATTCATTAACAATTACAAATCGAACGGACGTCTCTCTGATACCACGAGTCCTAAAACTCTTGACCCTGAAGCTGTCAGCTAAACCTGAAACATTGCCCCCACAACCGGGGTAAGTCGTCGCCTAGCGAGTAACAGATTTAATAACACAAATAAACATGAATAACATGAATGATACAAGTATCGGCACAAAGTCAACATGTGTAGCACCCGGCCTTCCCAGCAGTGTGTCCACGAATAGGTAGTCTGTGTAGCATCCGACCTTCCCAGCAATGCATACACAGTAACACAACTTGCGGCACTCCCGACTTACAGCGTATATAAATAACATGCAGCCACACAGGCATGCAATCATCACATAAATACACAGTATGCATACCGGGGAATAAGGGTTATCATGTAACAACTCATGGTAGTGAAATGAATAGCAGACAACAAAGGCAACATGGCAGCGAAATGGATAAGCACGGTAAAAGACATGAAACAGATAACCAGTACAAACATATCATAAATGATCATTCATGGAATTAAATCAATTACTCACAGTGCTCGCAAATCCGTAACCCGCCAAGCGACTAACCGAAATCAACTGAACCACCAGCACAAGACAATTGTCTCAATCAAATCACTAGAGCCCTGGTATAAAAGTACATTGTTTATTTATTAATATTCTTGACTCTATAATTTACTAAGTCCGTTATCAATTCTATTAATTAAAGTTCTTGAACTAAATCTGTATCTTTAGATTTGTTATTTAAAATTACTAAGATCAATGAATTCATATCTTTAAGTTTTTAAACCAATATAAAATGTCTAGTCTCAATAATAATTTAATCATTATGATCTCATACACTTTATATAAAATTGATTGATCATTGAATTATCTTATGAGTTTTAATTCATCATCTTAGCAACTTATATCTATATTCTATTAACTAAAAAATAAAACTAATTAAATGATTCCAACTAAAAGCCCAAAAGAAATAATAAAACAATAACTAAACTCCAACCCAACAATTATTTATGTAGCACCACATTTATAATCTAATCAAAATTACCCAAACCCAATTAATATGAAGCCCAAAATTTAAATCCTAAACTTAGAAAACTCCACTAGATAGTTCAACAACCCACTACCCACACTCCCCTTTTCTTTCGGTTGAATCCACAAAAGGAAGAAAAGAAAGTAACAAATTCAGTAGCCATTTAAATTTAAAACCCAATAAGAAAGCAAAGTTCTATTTTGGAAAAGCCCAAAAAAAATGTTCAACCTACCCTAGCAATTAATCCATCCGATCAACAAAAGGGAAAAAAATATGGCCTCTGTGCTCCATCTCTCAACCGAGAACAGCAAGAAGGATGGAAGAAGAAAAAAGAAGGTGAGCGCCGACCAGGAAGAAAAAAACAGAGGGGACGCAGCAGTCGCCGGCCGGGGGAGTTCCGGCGCCGACCGAACTCCACATAACTCACATAATCCTGACTCTCTCCTCTCTCTCTCTCTCTCTCTCTCTCTCTCTCTCTCTCTCGATGGAAACAACCAGAAAAAAGGATGAGACAGCGCTGGTCAGGCCATGCCGCCGCTGCCCACCGAACAGCCCCTCCTCCGGTTAGATTTTGGCCACAAGCCCCTACTTTCTAGGTGCAAACCCGGAACAAAAGAGAGAAAGAAAATTGGACAGACATAGGAGCGCCGCTGGTGGCTGCCACCGCCCCCGAGCGGTCGCTGGTCATACCCCTCACAACACATATTATTTGATTCTAATTTCGATTTACTGATTGATTTCATTATACCCTTTTTTAAACATTCATTGGTTTTCTTTTGAAACTTTTAAATCAAGAAGAAAGTGATGATAATAAACATTGCTGTCATTCATTTTCAGTTTAGTATATAATATTTAACTCATATTTATATATATATTCTAACATAAATAAAAAAAACGAAATTTAAGTTTAGGTTAAATTTGTTGTTTACCTCAAACTTAGCAATGGTTTGTGGTGATTTGATGATGATAATGTTGATGGAATCTTGATCAACCCTTGAATTCCAACCCAAATATTTAGATTATATCATGTATTGTGTGTATGTGGGTTTTGAGATGAATAAATCTGCTAGGGTTTTATATATGTATATATATACATAGGGTTTATGAAAAAAAAGTTGGTTGATGATGATGATGATCATGATATATTTCAGGCATACATACATACATACATACATACATACATATATATATATATATATATATATATATATATATATATATATATATATATATATATATATATATATATATATATATATATATATATATATATATATATGTATATATATGTATATATATAATTATTTATTTATTTATTTATCACTTGCATTGTTTTGAAGTTTATATTAAAATTATATGACTAAATCACTATATCACACATAATATTGTCCTATGTTATAAAAATTATCTCACAAAAATGTAATATTTCCAATCAAAGTTAATTTATCGTTAGCATTCAAATTTAAATGATACCTTATAAATAATTAAATACCTCGAAATTAGTGGGTGTTACAACCATCGGGGATGCTACACCTGCCCATCAAGACCTCGGAGGGATCAGCTCCAGGTCATATAGTCTCGGTAGCATCGAATTACCAATCATGGCTCGTAAGCCCGTCAGAAGATGCACAACAGAGATAAGGACATGCAACAATGTGCATCAACAAGTACGCAAGTCAGTAGAGTTCCTAATGAACATGAAACAACATGCCTCAATGAACACAACTGACAATAAATAAATGCAGACATATATAATCCTATGTACTCGCAGTGGTTGCGTTATGTAACCTCAGTTAATATTATTTCTCTTCAGGCTTTCAACCGGATTTACAAAGTACCCACTGTGGGTTAAACAACATCACAAGGGATCTGTTAAGTCAGTTGTAACCGAACATCAATGTCAATAACTGTTTATTTCATAAAAACTTAGTTTTATAAGTTTTACAACAATTGACCCGAAATTCGGATTCCCACCCGAATTCGGACCCTACCCGAATTCGGATTGCACTATTCATCCGAAATTCGGATGTCATCTTGATCCGAATTTCGGATGCCTTGTCCATCCGAAATTCATGTTTGACTTGTAACTTTTCAAATTTTCCATGCGAGTTTCCATCCGAGATTCGTATGATCCGAACTCGGATGGATCCGAGTTCATACTTTGAAAATTTTTCCATCTTTTCTAGATTTCACTCTTGTCAATTTGTACCTCTTTGATGTCTGGAACCTATTAATATAAGCATAAATGTACACTTTTAACACTTTTTTTTATCATAAACCTAACAATATATGTACCAAATCAGGCCTTATTTGGCCATTTTTATGAAACCCGTCGATGAACACAAACACTAACACATAGTTAATTTCAGATATCATACTTAGAGGTTAAATCAGAACCTGAAATTTGGTACATAGCATCCCAAATACTCGATTTTAACATATCCATAAGAAAATCATACATGCGATAACATCTGCAACTTAAATCTATGATTCGATTCTTATCAAAACCGAACACTAAACCCATAAAAATCAAAGATTTGAGGAAGTTTTACCTCGAATTATTGTTTGTAATGGTTATAGTTCCTCAATTGCTACTTGAATACTGCTTTTAACACTTGAATTTCCAGGATTTCTTGATCTTGATTTGGAGGAGATGAGAGAGAGCCGAGAGAAATTTGAGAGTGTCGTGGTGAAAATGAACCAAATAAAAGACTTTTGGTCTTTTATTTTCATAATTTCGGTTATTCACACCTTCAGCCCCTAAACTTATGTGATATCATTAAATAAAGATTTCCATCTTTATTTTATCATCACTTTAAATTATAATTTGTCATACTTGATAAAATATTGAAATTCTCAAATTCCTTAATTGCTCAACATAGCAAATAACTTTTAAATTCCAAATACGTAATCACATTTCTTAATGGTTAACAACGACTAAATTCCATCTTTATTTTATCATCACTTTAAATTATAATGTGCAATGATGACACTCCATAAACTACGATTGACATGTTCAATACCGTCAATATTGGTTTATCACCAAAATGACTAACAACGACTAAAAACACAATAAATCTCGATTGTACAAGTTCAATAACATGTAAATAAAATTGAACTTTCACGAACGGATTGAAGAAAATAATAAATACATTTATTTGACACATCCGGTTGAAAATGTTTACTAAAACTTATTGTCGAATCCGTTTGAACATGTTCACTAAAACTCATTGTCGAAATTTATTGATCATGTTCATTAAAACTCATTTTGAAATTTATTATAGATATGTTATAGAGTTAAATCCCTATAATTAAGGGATTTATTAATTTATTAGTTGTCATCTATTATTTAAATTAAACCTAATTGACTAAATTACCCTTTTAAACTTATAACCAAACATAGATGGACTCCGGTTCCCCAGTCTAACATAGTACCCCATTGATCCCGACTCTATATATATAATATGGTTCGTGTGAATACAATTGCAGAGTACTGTGAGTACCTGTGAACACATGAGTTTTGGATGTGAACACGCTTTGAATTTTTTTTTTTTTTCATATTAATTTAGATACAAAAAAAATGTTCACAAAACAGAGCATCATTGATGACGATACCGGATTTTCATCTAGGGTTCCACGGGTAAAGTATGGAGTCTAGATGCATTACTAAGTAACATTTGAAGAGACCGACGATGCAAGGTTGTTATTTTCTATAGAATCATAGTAAAAATTCACTTCCAGTATCACGTGTTACATGTCCTGCATCATGCTGTTCACCATCACTTTTAACGTAATCTGTATCGTGTTCTGCATCATGATGCTCGTCTTCACCAGATAAAGTTAAGTTGTTATGTGATGAATCAAACGACATATCTAAACTTGAAGAGATGACAATGGCGTGATACTAAAAAAATTTTTACAGTGACGAAAATGATAACTTATGCATTGTTTTAGGAAAGAAGTTAATTAGATGAATATTATCTAAAAGTAGATTGATAAATTCCGTAAAATATGATTTCTGAAATTGACTTTTGAATTTATATATTTATTAAATAAAATAAAATACATAATTCCTAATTTGCCCTTTAATTATAATTAATAACGGCCTGCTGTGATTGTTTCTCATCTTTTCTCACCGTTAGTTTCTTCTCACCTGATCATATATATATATATATATATATATATATATATATATATATATATATATATATATATATATATATATATATATATATATATATAGGGTATATGTCAAAAATAACAACAACTTTTTTGTAGTTTTACCGTTTATAGTCACATTATTTAGTTTTAGGCTTTATATTATTAATTTATTATTTCTTTATTTGTTTCATTAAATTATAAATAATTACACTACAGATTTA
Source organism: Centrapalus pauciflorus (assembly GCA_020465985.1). Lineage (NCBI taxonomy): Eukaryota > Viridiplantae > Streptophyta > Magnoliopsida > Asterales > Asteraceae > Centrapalus > Centrapalus pauciflorus. Next base: position 15,890 of record JAANYP010004329.1, read on the forward strand.
TTTATCTGCTTGAAGGTTATAACATTTTCTGATTAAAGTGTTTTAATATTTAAAAAACATGGTTGAACAAACAAAAAAACGTAAAAAAATTACACTATGAAACAAAATTATTGACGAAACGACCGGTGACACGTGTCACCTCCAACTTTCACTTGGTCCACCCATGGACCTGTGTAGAAATGTTTCCATTGAAATAGAATACTAAAAGTTCATATGTAATATGAGAGTCCATGTATTATATCAATACATTTAGAAAATGGATAATTACTAAAATAGTCACATATCACGCCCCTTAATCATTTTTTAGCCATTAAAATTTCATTTTACCAAAATAGCCACACTTTACGTTACCACATTTACGTGATAGCCACCATTTGCGTGATATGTACTTTTTATTCATATTTTAATGCATAACGTTACAAAATGTGTTTGGTAACGTAAATGATTGTACTTTACGTGACCACTTTTAATCATTACATATTTATGGGGAATGAGCATATTTTTAAAAGTGATCACGTAAAGTACAAACATTTACGTTACCAAAAACCTTTTGTAACGTAATGCATTAAAATATGAATAAAAAGTACATATCACGTAAATGATGACTATCACGTAAATGTGGTAACGTAAACTGTGGCTATTTTGATAAAATGAAAATTTAATGGCTAAAAAGTGATAAATGAGTGTGATATGTGGTTATTTTAGTAATTAACTCTTTAGAAAAGTACATTGATACTGTATAACTTTACCTTTTTTGTTAATTATGTTAATTTTTAAATACGTTAACTACATATTCGATAAAACCTTAAAATATATATTATATTTTATGATAGTTTATTAATTAAAAGCAAAATAATCACGTGGATTAACATTTGTATACCATCCACCAAAGGGCCTTTGGCCTGGTGGTAAGAGGGTGGTGATGTAAGCTTGAGGTCACGGGTTCGACTCCCGTCGGAGACAAGTTATAATTTAGGTGGTGAAAGTTTATTATGTGGTAAAAGGAGTAGTTTAAGAGTAGGAGTAGAATAGTTTGCCGTTCAAAAAAAAATTTGTATACCATCCGCACCGCACTCAATATTGGAAGCGGCTAGGAAACATCAAGCCAGCTGAGACGTGGCCCGTAGGTTCTACTTTACTTTACGGTACAATCACTAAATACGTTTTTCTTATTTATTTATTTATTAACAAATAAATATATCAAACACATATTTATGCAAAAACCCTCTGGCTTCAACCATTTTTGTGATTAAAACCCGCAATTATATTCCATTGTACAAAAAACTACTGGCTAAAACTTATTCAAATGATATTTTTTTCAAAAAAAAAATACCCGAAAAACCGGTTGCAATCTACTGACTAACCATTTGTCTCTGACGAACCTTGTTCTAACAAACACACTTGTCTGTGTTTTATAATTCAAATTCACATTTATTGTTGATTACTTTGTTCAAATATGTGTTTTTTTTTGTTAGAATTACTTTTTCGGTAAAATTCTGGTGGTCATTGATAACTTGTCGGCGGTGGCCTATAACTCTCAATCGGTTACAATCGGTAATATCTTAATTCTGTGAAATTTTGCCGGTTGGGAGTTTTTTTGTTCAATTAAGAATCGTTAGGAGTTTTAATCACAAAAATAGTCTAACTTAAGGGCCTTTTGAATAAATTTTAGAGTAAATTACAGAAATGGTCCCTGTGGTTTGTTCAAAATTAAGGAAACGGTCCCTCAACTTTCAAACTTGCAGTGACGGTCCCTCGAACCACTTTTTACTTGCAAAATTGGTCCTCCTGTTTCTAAATTTTTTAATAATTACGATTTTGCCCTTCTTTTAATTACAAGTTTTGTAATTTCAATTTTGGTCCCTTTTCTTAATTTTTCATTTTTGGTTTTAAATTTGAAATAATAATTTAATAATTTATGATTTTGATTCATTATTAATTATATTATTATTATTATTATTCTCATTATCATTATTATTATTATTATCATTATCATTATTATCATCATTTATATCTATTTATTTTGTAAAATAAATCTATATTTATTTAATAAAAATTATTTTTATTTATATACTTAATTAGTCAAGTTATGCACCTTTTTATGTATTCAATTTATTTATTAAAGTTTTTATTTATTTATCTTTTATTCGTTAAATATTGTATAATTTTATTATTTATACTTTTCATCAAACTATTTCATTACTTTTAATAAATTTGAATTTGTGTAAAATTTGATTTAAATTTACTAATTCATTACGTTTTGATTTAAGTTTGCCAATTAGTATTTTTGATTTAAATATTTTGTTACGCTAATTAGTTTTTATTTAAATTTATTATTTTATTTGTTTGGATTTAAATATTTTGTTATGTCAGTACATTTCGATTTCAATTTATTATTTTATTTGTTTTGATTTAAAATTTTGCTACGTTAATACTTAAGTGAAAATTAAAATATTTAAGTGAAAACGAATAAAACATATTAATGTATAAACAAAACTTGTAAATCAAAAAGATTAAACACTATATTGAAATCAAAGCATATAGGCATAACAAAATATTAAAAGTAAAATAATAAAATAATAAATTTAAATCAAAACGTATTAACGTAACAAAATATATTATTTTAAATAAAATAAACTAAAAGATAAATATTATTCATTATTTCTAATATCTATAAAGATTAATAAATATAAAATATAAATACAATATATTATTTTTACATCTTTAAATATTAATAAATAGATAAGATTTAAATCTACATTCAATTTATATCTTATATGTACTTTATCTATAAATCTAATTAAAAAAAATATTATTTGTTTATTTATGAAATGATTTGTAAAATTATTTATTTTTAATACATATTAGTAATTTAAAGCATTTTTTTAAAACCAAACAAATAAAATAATAAATTTAAATAAAAACATATTAGTGTAACAAAATATTTGTAAACTTAAATCAAAACGTAATGCATTAGTAAATTTAAATCAAAATTTACATATCAAAATTTATCAACGTAATGAAATAGTTTGATGGAAAAGTATATATGATAAAATTATACAAATAGTTTAACCAATAAAAGATAAATAAATAAAACTTTAATAAATAAATTGAATACATAAAAAGATGCATAACTTGACTAATTAAGTATATAAATAAAAATAATTTTTACTAAATAAATATAGATTTATTTTACAAAATAAATAGATATAAATGATGATAATAATGATAATGATAATAATAATAATAATGATAATGAGAATAATAATAATAATAATATAATTAATAATGAATCAAAATCATAAATTATTAAATTATTATTTCAAATTTAAAACCAAAAATGAAAAATTAAGAAAAGGGACCAAAATTGAAATTACCAAACTTGTAAATAAAAGAAGGGCAAAATCGTCATTATTAAAAAATTTAGAAACAGGAGGTCAATTCTGCAAGTAAAAAGTGGTTCGAGGGACCGTCACTGCAAGTTTGAAAGTTGAGGGACGGTTTCCATAATTTTGAACAAACCACAGGGACCATTTCTGTAATTTACTCTAAATTTTATATTAAATATAGTATAATTGTTTCTCTTGAAGTAATTTGAATGAATGTAATATCTTTCTTCATTTTGAATAAATGATGGCCATAGTATTGTTATTTGATTAGAATTTATAAGTAAAAGAGACGACACTTAATTTAGTAAGTATATGTGACTTGCTTTTCATAAGCTGTTATTATTCTAATTTAATATCAGTACTTATACAAAAAACTAAATTGATCATATGTCATTCACATTGTTTATTTAATATAGAAAAAAACTATTTATACATAAAACGTTTACTGTCTCACCTACAATAGGTAGATGATACCTTTGTTTTTCAAGAAATGAAGTAACAGAAATGCAAAGAATTTTATAGGCTTTTAGTTGTCTGTTTTAGTCATCCCAACATGATGACTCATAGTTTTGTTTTCATCTTAAAACGTGGTCATGTTGGGAGAGAGTTTGAAAAGGCCTAACTGACCGCCATCAAAGAGAGATCCACAAAGCTCGAACTTTTTGCTAGCTTTGAAACATGGGTCGAAGAAAAGAGGAACCCTTATAATCGTTTCTTGGTTTCTCTTGCCCACCAACGTGGGATGTCACAAATAGTTTTGAAATTGTTAAAGTTTCAGATTCTTTATTAAATACTAAAAGGTGCAAATTAGTCACAAGAAAGGTGATTGTTTTACTTTGACATTTACAGTTTAATCAAATTCTAGTTGGTGCAATTCTTGATAATATTAGCTTTAAGATGCATTTCATAGTGTGCCCTAACTACAAGTTTGACATAAAAGACTTCCAATCATTGCATCCACTGATGGAATTCTCCCACCAAAGGTCTGTTGGGTTTGAATAAATGATGGCCATAGTATTGTTATTTGATTAGAATTTATAAGTAAAAGAGACGACACTTAATTTAGTAAGTATATGTGACTTGCTTTTCATAAGCTGTTATTATTCTAATTTAATATCAGTACTTATACAAAAAACTAAATTGATCATATGTCATTCACATTGTTTATTTAATATAGAAAAAAACTATTTATACATAAAACGTTTACTGTCTCACCTACAATAGGTAGATGATACCTTTGTTTTTCAAGAAATGAAGTAACAGAAATGCAAAGAATTTTATAGGCTTTTAGTTGTCTGTTTTAGTCATCCCAACATGATGACTCATAGTTTTGTTTTCATCTTAAAACGTGGTCATGTTGGGAGAGAGTTTGAAAAGGCCTAACTGACCGCCATCAAAGAGAGATCCACAAAGCTCGAACTTTTTGCTAGCTTTGAAACATGGGTCGAAGAAAAGAGGAACCCTTATAATCGTTTCTTGGTTTCTCTTGCCCACCAACGTGGGATGTCACAAATAGTTTTGAAATTGTTAAAGTTTCAGATTCTTTATTAAATACTAAAAGGTGCAAATTAGTCACAAGAAAGGTGATTGTTTTACTTTGACATTTACAGTTTAATCAAATTCTAGTTGGTGCAATTCTTGATAATATTAGCTTTAAGATGCATTTCATAGTGTGCCCTAACTACAAGTTTGACATAAAAGACTTCCAATCATTGCATCCACTGATGGAATTCTCCCACCAAAGGTCTGTTGGGTTTTAATACCCTTTCTAGGTTAAATTAAAACTTTGCGGAAAATTAAATAACCTAACTATGCAAGAATATAAAACCTTAAGGATCTAACCAAACAAGCTAAGCAACTAATTATTAAAAGAGATGAATAAGAAAAACTAACCTTGAGAAAATTCGCAATTTTCTCCACGAAGAACGATTTCACGAACAGCCTCTGAATCGAGCAACAAACGTCTAAAGCAAGATCGCCTCTAGTTGTTCATACCCAATGAACAAAAGAAAAAGATAATTATAACTTTTCTAAGCTCAAATCTCAGAGTCCCAAAACTGGTATCCCTTGTGATCGTTAGAGAACTTAGAATCGAATGAGCGAGGAATGAAGCAGGCAGGGGCTGCTGCCTATTTATAGGTTTTAGAAACTTACAAATTTTTTATCCCAAATCCATGTGGGATGGATTGGTGGCCGGCCCCCCTATTGACTATCAACTAATTGCAGTTTAGCCCCTGTACTTCCTCAATTAATTCTATTAGCTTCCGGTTAATTTATTAACTATTAATAAATTAACAAACTAACCCTTTAATCAAATATAATCAATTATTTAGTTTCTAATTAATTTATTAAACATAATAAATTAACAAACTAATTATCATTATATATTTAAGTGAATCATCTTCTCTTTACAATTCATTGCATGCACCTAAAAAGGATCCGGCCTGATAACAATATGTTTACAAATAATTGTGACTTGGACACTAATTCCAACAGTCTCCCACTTGGACAAGTTGGCAACTATTTGTCTAAACACATTCTATTACCAGCCTTCCTAGCTACTCGATACAGCTGCCGAACTCTGAATCATATCAGAGCTAATCCTTTAGATAAGGGATCAACTATTCCTTCGTTCTCTGATATCGTATGAAACTAAGACATGGATTATAATCAATCTTTGGTTTCAAAATTATGTTTCTGATTTCCGATTAATATGACTATATGAGACTTATTAATTGAACACTTCAATTTTGTCTTGGTCGGGCCCGACACTCTAGAGTCAACGTTTAATCATCAGAGGGCCCATAGATATCGCTTTTCCATATAGGCAAAAGGAACGAATAAACTTCGCATACACAGCGCTAGCTAACTGATAACATCGTAACTAGATACATCCGTTATAACTGGCAGTTACGCACAGCGTTTGAATGCACTAAGGTATGACGGACTAGAAAACCGCAACTTCAATGTATCTCCGTCTGAAGAATAGAGGATATTATCATCTTGGAAATACTTATGATTTGATCCATGAAGTATCTTTCCAAGTGCGAGTGCCCTATACTTAAATCTCCATTAAGTACCCATGAATGTTGCAGCAATCTCTATGTTATGTCAAACTCTTGACAGTCTACTAACATTACATGACAGTCTTTATTCAATACTAACTCCCGGTAGTACGAACGACTGAGGTATTTGAATAAAATTAATTACTCTGGGAGTTGGTTCTAAACATGCAAAAGGAAACACAACGATAAATTAATAGAAGATGGCAGCACTTTGCAAATAAAAAAATCTCCATTATTTAATCACCAAATCCATTACAATTTCAAATCATTGTTACAATGTTTCAAATTCAAAACTAACTACTAAACTTTACATTATCTCGTAATCCTATGCTAACAGCATGACTACAGTGTTTCGGTTGAGAAAGTGGCTTTGTGAACGGATCAGCTGGATTCTCCTCTGATCGCACTCTTTTCACAATCACATGTCCTTCTTCAACCTTGCTACGAACAAAGTGGTACTTCCGATCAATATGCTTGGACTTTCCATGATCCTTGGGTTCTTTAGTCAACGAAACAGCACTTTCGTTGTCGCAGAATATTTCGATGGGGTCTTGAACCGTTGGGACAACTCCAAGATCTCCAATGAAATTCTTCAACCAGATGGCTTCCTTTGAGGCTTCTGAGGCCGCAATATATTCTGACTCGCAGGTAGAGTCTGCCACGGTTTCCTGCTTCGAACTCTTCCACGTCACGGCTCCCCCGTTCAATAAGAACACCCAACCAGATTGTGACCGACAGTCATCTCTATCCGTTTGGAAACTCGCATCGCAAAAACCGGTTACTTTGAGTTCATCCTGTCCACCGTAAACCAAGAACCTGTCTTTAGTATTTCTTAAATACTTAAGAATATTCTTGACCGCCGTCCAATGACCTTCACCAGGGTCTTGCTGATGTCGACTCACCATGCTTAAAGCAAATGAGACATCAGGCCTCGTACATGTCATGGCATACATTATAGATCCTATGGCCGAAGCATATGGAACTCGACTCATTCTGCCTCGTTCCTCCTGTGTCTTCGGGCTCATGTCTTTACTAATCTTTATGTCTTGAGCAAAGGGAAGGTTCCCCTTCTTAGACTTCTCCATACTGAACCTTTTCAGTATTTTGTCCAAGTACGTATCCTGGCTTAGTCCTATTAGATGTCTCGTTATATCTCTATAAATCTTTATACCCAGAATAAAAGCTGCATCTCCTAGATCCTTCGTAGCGAAACATCTTCCCAACCAATCTTTTACACTCTGTAATGTTGGGATGTCGTTTCCTATAAGTAATATGTCATCGACATATAATACCAGGAAGACTACAGTGCTCCCACTGACCTTGACATATATGCAAGACTCATCTTCGCTTCTAGAAAATCCAAACTCTGTGATTTTCTCATGAAAGCAAAGATTCCAGCTTCGAGAAGCTTGCTTAAGTCCATAAATGGACTTCTGAAGCTTACACACTTTCTTAGGATACTTGGTGTCTACAAAACCTTCAGGTTATGTCATTAACACATCCTCTGTCAATTTCCCGTTAAGGAAAGCAGTTTTGACATCCATCTGCCAGATTTCATAGTCATGAAACGCAGCTATGGCCAGAACTATCCTTATGGATTTAATCTTAGCTACCGGTGAAAAGGTTTCCTCATAGTCAATCCCGTAGGTTTGAGTATAGCCCTTTGCCACCAGCCTAGCTTTGTAAGTGTGTACTTTCCCGTTCATATCCGTTTTCTTCTTGAATATCCACTTACAACCCACCGTCTTTAGACCGGGTGTGGGATCAACCAAGTTCCAAACTTGGTTGCCATACATGGATTCAATCTCGCTATCCATAGCTTCCTTCCATTTGGCTGCCTCAGGGCCTGCCATCGCTTCCCGGTAGTTAGCTGGTTCATCTAAGTCGACTAGTGTACTATCACTAATCATATCATCCTGTTCAATATGGAAACCATAGTAGAACTCAGGAGGATTGCTAACTCTACCGGATCTGCGCAAAGGTAAGGATATGTCATTGGGTTCAACAGGCATCTCAGCCTCATGTTGATGGTCAGTGTTTGCAGTTGGTTCTTCATCGGTAGTATCTTGAATCTCATCAAGATCGATCTTACTCCCACTGTCCTCTTTAGATATTATCTCCTTCTCGAGGAACACTCCTCTTCGAGATACAAACACTACGTTTTCACGTGGTTTGTAAAATAGATATCCAAATGACTCTTGTGGGTAACCGACGAATAGACACTTTTCAGATCTTTGACTGAGTTTGTCAGAGGTCTCTCATCCAACGAAGACTTCACAACCCCAGATCTTGATGTGACCAAGGGAAGGACGCTTTCCCTTCCACATCTCGTAAGGTGTCTTTGAAACTTTCTTGGTGGGTACTAGATTTAGAATACGTGCCGCAGTTTCTAATGCATAACCCCAGAAACTTACTGGAAGTGTTGCTCGACTCATCATAGATCGGACCATGTCGAACAAGGTCCTGTTTCTCCTCTCCGCAACTCCGTTGAGTTGTGGTGTTCTAGGAGGTGTTAACTGGGAAACTATTCCACAGCTTCTAAGATGATCGAGAAACTCGATACTAAGGTACTCTCATCCCCTGTCGGAGCGGAGAACCTTTATCTTTCTGCCCAGTTGATTCTCTACTTCACTTTGATATCTTTTGAATGTCTCAAAAGTGTCGGACTTATGTTTAATTAAATAAACATATCCAAATCTACTATAGTCATCTGTAAAGGTGACATAGTACCGATTTTCCCCTTTTGTAAAACATCGGAATGGCCCACATACATCTGTGTGGACCAAATCCAATAGTCATTCACCTCTTTCACACGTTCCTGTGAATGGTGATTTTGTCATCTTGCCCAGTAAACAGGATTCACATACATCATCTGATTTTAGGTCGACTGATTCCAACACTCCATCCTTTTGGAGTTGGGCGATGCGTTTCTTGTTAATGTGTCCAAGGCGACAGTGCCACAATTTGGACTTATCAATTTCGTTAGAATCAATATTAAATAATAGGTTGTTATCACACTCAACAGTTTCATATATGTCTTTATAAGGACAAGCTTTGAATATAAAAACATCATTCAAATAAACCAAAATACTTCCATTATTATTATCAAAGCTGAAATTGTACCCATCCTTATACAAGGCAAACAAAGAAATGATGTTCCGATTCATATCGGGTGAATAACAGCAATTATTTAAGCTAATCTCTACTCCTGATCTAAGCACGAGCTGGAACCTTCCGACTTTCTTCACAGGCGTGATCTTTCGATTCCCCATGATTAGATTCAGCTCCCCATGCTTCAAGCTTCTACTTTCCCTTAGTCCCTGCAATACAGAGCAAATGTGAGTACCACATCCTGTATCAAGAACCCATGAATTAGAGATAGAAGTGTTATGGAGTTCGATCATGAACATACCTGAGGTGCTGGCCTTTTCGACTTTGTCGTCTTTAAGGTCCTTCAGATATGATGGGCAGCTTCGCTTCCAGTGCCCCTTGCCATTACAGTAAAAGCATACTGCTTCCTTCGGATCTTTAGTAGGCACAATACCGGACTCTGTTTTCCCTTGAGACCCTTTCTTGGACTTTCCTTTTGGGGTCTTCCAGGATGACTTCCGTTTCTTTGAGGCCTTACCGACAGTAAGCACAGGGGCCACAGGGGTCTCATCTTTCTTGATGCCCTGTTCAGCGGTTCGGAGCAGATTATGCAGTTCCATAATTTACGTCTCCTTCTGATTCATGTTCATCTGATAGGAGAGTACGAAGTGATTATAGATGGTGGGCAGTCCAGAAAGAATGATATTGGTGGAGAACTCAGAGTCAAACACCATATTGAGAGCCTCCAGCCGATCGAAGTACCCCTTCATCTCAAGGACGAAAGTGCAGATAGATATTCCAGGTTTTGGTTTGCAGGCCATGAGGGATCTTACCACATCAAGGCGCTCTTTGCTCGCCTTAGCCTTAAACATCTCTCGCAGCTGCTGATTCATCTCAAAGGCCCATGTATTCTCGAAGGCTTTAGCAAGCTCAGGAACCATGGATGACGCCATGATGCGAGACACTTTGTTTGCATCATCGTAATGTTTCTGGTGTGCGTCCATTTCCTCCTGGGTGGGATTCTCATTCAGTGTGGGAATTTGTTCATCGAGAACATACTCCTTGTTCTCGTACCTCAGCGTAAACCTGAGGTTTCTCATCCAGTCCACATAGTTCGGACCGGATAGTTTTTCCCTACTCAGAACGGAAAGGAGTGAGAATTTGGATGCGTGGTTGGGAGCAGGAGTGGGAGTACTAGTAGAAGTAGACATCTGTGATATAAAGTTTTAGTTAGTTTGAAGTATTCCTTAAACAATTTACCCAATTTGAATTAAGGCTAGGATCCATATTTTCGATTCGTTTTATGAAAAGGGTCTCCGTAATCACGCCACGAATTTATTTTAGGTGGACAAACTCTTGTCGATTTCAATCTCTATGAAATTCCTAGATCTTTTGAGATTCAGTGAATCTTATCAATGGCATGTTAATCTCGGTTATGCTCAACTACTATCCGTGACTGGGTTGCCGAGGATCACGGACAAGATGGTGAATCTAACCATGCAAAACTGCGTAAGACCCGGCACGGATCAGTCCGGGAATCGCGAGTCCTACATCACCTCCTAATATGTCTCTCATTAGTGTGCCGGTCAATACACACGCTCCACTAACAGTGCATATAGGAGATGTGCATTTTTCATGGATTTGCATACTAATTAACTTTTGATATATCTAAAACGGGATTTTTGTTTTAGTACTTTAGATTATACTTTTAATCTGGACACCATCCTATCAAAAGTCCTCGGTAGCTCCATTGAACGCGCAGCGAAGCGGAGGAGGTAGGTCAGCGCGAAGCTGTTAAAAACCTACTCCTTTAGGGAAGCAGAGCGACCCACCTTATACCTCGTTTATAGTTTGTTCACTATGGGTGAGCCGATTTATCAATTGACTGACGATGTAATTAGATTTAAATGATATATATATACATAATCAATAATACATATATAAATTTCTTTTAAATCTTAGGGGTTTAATTTTAAACTTTTAAAATTAAAGGGTCTATTTTAAACATTTTAAAATTCAGGGTATATTTTAAACAATTTAAAATATTAGGGTTTAAATTAATATTTATATTATATATATATATATTTTGGTTTCAATATTTAAATAAAATAAGAAACATTTAATTATTAAATATATATATTAAATCTGAAACCTATATATATAACCATATAAATCCTCAAAATTTAAACCTAGGATAATACAGGTTTATCCTAATAAATTATGATATTCTAAAACCTTTAGGATAAGCACTTAATTTAAATTAAGGTAATTTTTAGATAAATAGGATTTAGGATAAACCTAGAAAATCAAGCTTATCTCTAATGCATGTTTATCTAAAACCCCAAAAATCAAACCCTTAATTAAATTAATAAAATCCTAAAGTAATAAAATAATAATTTATTTAATATTTCAGATTTATCCATTTAAAACTTTTTAAAAATTCCGAAAATTTGAAGATAAATATAAAAAACAATTTTCAAAATTTAGACAATTAGTTTAATATTTAAAAACAATATTAGAAATTAAATAATTATCAAAAAACGAATTTTACTCCAAATATTTCGAAAAAATAATTTTTAATTAATTTTTCGAATTTATTTAATATTTAAAAATTAATTTTAAGTTTAAACAATTTAATTTAAATATAAAAACACCATTAAAATTAAATCAAAATTTCGAAAATTAATCAAAACAAATTTCGAAATTTAAGAACAAGATCATCTCAAAATTAGTGCAAAGCTCGTTAGGTTGACCGCTCTGATACCACTGTTGGGTTTCCTATACCCTTGCTAGGTTAAATTAAAACCTTGCGAAAAATTAAATAACCTAACTATGCAAGAATATAAAACCTTTAGGATCTACCCAAACAAGCTAAGCAACTAATTATTAAAAGAGATGAATAAGAAAAACTAACCTTGAGAAAATTCGCAATTTTCTCCACGAAAAACGATTTCACGAACAGCCTCTGAATCGAGCAACAAGTGTCTAAAGCAAGATCGCCTCTAGTTGTTCACACCCAATGAACAAAAGAAAAAGATAATTATAACTTTTCTAAGCTCAGATCTCAGAGTCCCAAAACTGATATCCTTTGTGATCGTTAGAGAACTTAGAATCGAATGAGCGAGGAATGAAGCAGGCAGGGGCTGCCTATTTATAGGATTTAGAAACCTACAAATTTTTTTTATCCCAAATCCATGTGGGATGGATTGGTGGCCGGCCCCCTATTAGGGTTTAGGGGGCGCCCTGTTGACTATCAACTAATTGCAGTTTAGCCCATGTACTTCCTCAATTAATTCTATTAGCTTCCGGTTAATTTATTAACTATTAATAAATTAACAAACTAACCTTTTAATAAAATATAATCAATTATTTAGTTTCTAATTAATTTATTAAACATAATAAATTAACAAACTAATTATCATTATATATTTAAGTTAATCATCTTCTCTTTACAATTCATTGCATGCCCCCAAAAAGGATCCAGCCTGATAACAATATGTTTACAAATAATTGTGACTTGGACACTAATTCCAACAAGGTCATCCTTGCTATGAGGGTAAAATAAAAAGTATTAACCATATATAACACTAAAAGAAAAAAACTGCATAGAATTAAAAGACATTTAGCGACGACATAAGTCATCACCAAAGGTCCACAACCCGACAAAAAATGTTGCTTTTTGACTTTCTGAATTTTGAGTCTCGGTAATCGAATAAAACCTTACGACGACTTTTTGTCATCACCAATGAGATATATATTTTTTATTTTGATTTTTCTCGGACCAAGTATAATAATTTTGTGGTGAAAAAGTCTGCTGTTTTTTTAACACTTTCCGCAATGGCGTAGTTATTGCAGAAGGGGGTGGGTGACTTTTAGCAATGATATTGGTCGTCGCAAAAGAGCTTCTCTTACCAGGTTTTGGCGAAAAATCTTTTGCGACAACTTCTAGACTTTAATTGACGACTTTTGGTGTCACAAAAACTCATTTTCCATGTAGTGACATACATACATACATGTGTGTGTCTATATATATATATATATATATATATATATATATATAGGGTCGGGATCAATGGGGTACCATGTTAGACTGGGAAACCGGAGTCCACCCATGTTTGGTTATAATTTTAAAAGGGTAATATAGTCAATTAGATTTATATTAAATAATAGATGACAACTAATAATATAATAGTTTCCTTAATTATAGGGATTTACTTCCATAACACATATATAATAAATTTCAAAATGGGTTTTAATGAACATGTTCAATCGGATTAGACAATGAGTTTTGGTGAACATGTTCAATCGGATTCGACAATGGGTTTTACTGCACATGTTCAATTGGATTCGACAATGGGTTTTAGTGCACATGTTGAATTAGATTCGACAATGGGTTTTAATGAACAACTGAACATGTTCAACTGTTCGTGAATGTTCAAATTCATTTACACGTTATTGAACATATGCAGTCGGAGTTTATTGCGTTTTTTTGTCGCTGTTATCCGTTTTGATGATAAACCAATATTGACGGTATTGAACATGTTCAATCGTGGTTTATGAAGTGTTGTCATTGCACATGTTCAGTATGGATGTAATAAATGATATTAACTAAAATGGAGATCTTCATGGGATACAGAGAATTTTTTATTATAATTTAATTTTTTTAATACCACTTTTACCCCAAACATTAATTAATGTGGGAAAGAATTTCAAACAAAATTATATTATATTTTAATGATTTTAATGATAAATAATTGGCTATAAATGGTTCTCCGGTACTCCAGTCTAATATGGTACCCCATTGATCTTGAATCTATATATATATATAATTAAGTCTAATTGAGTACCACTTATTATGCAGCGCACTAGAAGCGCACTAGAAGGTACCACACTTAAAAATAATTTTTTTGATAAACATGTTTTTATTAACATTAAAAAGATATATAAATTACACCCACATTCACACATTTGAAGTGCATGAAATCATGCATTGCGTAAATGTATGTTCACATATATGCAAATTTATGTAAGCACAAGTTCACATCATTTAAGGAGTTTAGAGATGTGAACATATGTGAAATTTGCATATTAACTTTATAATATTAATTAATACATGTTTATAAAAAAATTGAAATTTTTATTAAACGTGGTACATTCTAGTGTGCTGCACTATGAGTGATACTCTTTTGAATTTTATATATATATATATATATATATATATATATATATATAGGGTCGAGATCCATGGAAAACTATATTAGACTGGAAAACTGGAAAACCATATCAAATGCACATGTTTATTATGATAAAATGTTAAATTTCATGTAAAATTATAATATACATATGTTCAAAATTGCATTATGATTAACTAATTCATATCATCTACATGTTCGTTAAGACAAAATGTTTAATTTCATGCAAAAATGCGTAATATACACATGTTCGTGCATATTGCACATTTGAACATGTGCATATTGTTTTTTTGCATTAAAAAGGAACATTTTATCCTAATGAACATGTAAATTATGTGAACTAGTCAATAATAATGCACATTTGAACATATGTATATTGTAGTTGTGCATTAAATTTAAAATTTTACCGTAATGAACATGTGCATTTAATATGGTTTTCCAGTTTTCCAGTCAAATATGGTTTTCCATAGATCTTGAACCTATATATATATATATATATATATATATATATATATATATATATATATATATATATATATATATATATATATATATATATATATATGGAAAGGTTAAAAGGAGAACCACACTACATTGAATAATCTTGGAGAACCATAATGTATCGTAAAAATATATAATGCATCATACGAATGAATTTTATCACACGATGGATTATGAATAACATTAGGGGATTATAAATACTACAGTGGGGTTGTGCACCTCAATGCATTGGAGAATCTATGAAAACTACAATGCATCGTAAAAAATACATAACGCATCATACGAGTGAATTTTTATCACATGATGGAGTATGCATAACATTAGGGTATTATTAATAATACAGAGGGTTGTGCTTCACATGGAGGGAATTTGTGCATAACGATCCCTTCATGTGATGCATAAACTGCCGTGTGATTATATAGGTTTAATAAATTCACTCGAGAGATTGTGCATCACATGCATTATGGTTTCCGATAGTTCCCCGATAAACACTTGGTTTTTCCTTAAACTCCACTATATGATTGTATGTATGTATGTATGTATGTATGTATGTATGTATGTGTGTATGTATGTATGTATGTATGTGGCCGAGTTTAATGAAATACCTTTTATGCATTGGAAAACTTTGGAAAATTATTGTGCATAGGATGAATACGTAATGCATCGCCCAAAAAGGAGTGTGCATCACTATCGGCTATCGCTTAATGCATCACATGGTCAGTCTGAGTTGAATCACAATGCATCACAAGGGAAAGAGTACTGTGTCACGAGGGGAGGATCGTGCATCTTGATCCCTTGATGCATCACTCGGTCGGTCCAAATCGAGGTGGTTTAGCAGTCCAAATCGGTTCGATTTTTTACTAGTTCGTTCGGTTGAAGTCGGTCCTTCATTGTATGTTTTTTTAATAAAAATAAGAATTAAATTACTTAGGTGGAATTGAACTCAAAGCCTCTAACTCTATGTACCAACGCTTTACCCATTGAGCTACAAAATATTCTTCTTGTAAAATCTATTGACTTGATTCTTTTAACAACAAGTTACTGTTTATTATATTAACTTAATAACAAGGTACTCTTTATTAAGTTACAATATTAAAAAGTAAGTTTGTAATTAAAAGAAGCAAGTCAATAAATTTGACAAAAAAAATGTTTAATGATAGAATGGGTAAGGTTTTGGTTTATAGAGTGAGAGAGTTTTGTACGATACCTAACTAAGGAATTTAATATTTTATTTTTTTTGTTAAGAAGCATAAATAGGATGGATCGACTTCCACTTGACAAAATAGTCAAAACCTAGACCGTTTTAAATCGCCAGACTGACTTGACTCAGACCAATCATATCATATAGCAAGTGACCGTGATGCACAATCCTCCCACATGATGTATTCGAATCCAACGAATCTTCTTGTGGTACCTAGGTCTTGTGACGCATAATGATATTCCAATACATTATGATGCATAGAGGTTTTCCATTGAATCCACCTTTATGTGTATAGGATCAAATAAGAAATCAAATATTTGTGAGAGATATGAGAAATGTTAAATCGAAATAACATATATGTATAATCATCTTGTTACTTCATGATTCAACAAAAAGTGTTAAATAAAAAATAAAATGATCATTTTGTATTTGATTCGATATCTGTTGTTGAATCACACAAATAACATGTCCATTTGATTTAGATTTATTTATAAATATGAATATATCTTATATATATATATATATATATATATATATATATATATATATATATATATATATATATATATGTATATGTGTGTGTGTGTGTGTGTGTGTGTGTGTGTGCGCGCGTGTGTGTATGTATAGGTTCAAGATCTATGGAAAACCATTTTTTATTGGAGTATTGGAAAACCATATTAAATGTACATGTACGGTAAAATGTTAAATTTAATGCACAACTACAATTTACATATGTTCAAATGTGCATTATTATTGACTAGTTCGCATCATTTACATGTTCATTTGGCCTGACTGACCGCCATCAATGAGAGACCCACAAAGCTCGAACTTTTTGCTAGCTTTGAAACATGGGTCGAAGAAAAGAGGAACCCTTATAATCGTTTCTTGGTTTCTCTTGCCCACCAACGTGGGATGTCACAAACAAGGTCTGTGGTGCCCGTACGTTGTAACGGGATTTGTATTTATATCTATTTTTATTAATAGATTGCAAATTTAATAAAATAAAATAATATTATTGCAGGTTATATATACTTTTAAAACAATTAAAAACTTTAGTAAAACATAAATAATAATAATATACTAAATTTTATAAGAAATTAGAGCTTAAAATAACCTAGAGTTTTATAATATATTAGTTTAGTTATTAGCAAATCAAGACACATATTAAAGGAATAAATATTCCATTTTTAAACTATTTAAATCTTGAAAGTTATAAAAATTTCATTTTCCAGAAACACAGAATCATGTTTGAAAATCACTTTGTGTTACACATTTTATTTGTATATATATTTATGATTAGACTATAGTTGCATATTGTTTATGTTATAACTCTTATACACAAAATTATGAAGTATAAATAAAATAGTAAAACACACATAGTGATATATTTGTGTATAATAGTCATACACACTATTGTGTTTTAATAAATATAACTTAGTATATGGGTGTAACTAAAATATAAATATTTTATAAATACATATAACTTGATATATTCTTAAAATAATAAAATATAAATATTAAATTGGTAAAAATAAATTATTAAATTATCTCATATATGAAATTAAATAATTATATTATAGTAATATAAAATTATAAATAGATAGTTAAGATCAAAACATGTTAAATAAGGGTTACTTCATATAGTAAAGAAATTATATGAATTATACAACATAATTCAAACTAAATCATTTAGATAAATGTAAGAGTTAATTTAGAAAGTAGTTAAATTAGACTTACTTTCATAAGTTGTGGTTTAACTATATATTAATTAATTTTAATTTCATTAACTTTTTAAAATCAAACTAAAAGAAAGATTGAAGGAGTTATATTAGGAAAATTGGGAGGAAAAATAGGAAAATGATTTTATGAGATGGTGACATGTGACATATAAGATTTTCTTTTATTAATATATAAGGATAAGGATTTTATAAAAAAATCATACAAAGTATTTATTTATAGGGTTAAATTATAAAAACATCATCCTTTTAAATTGCACAAAATAGTGCACATCATATAACATTTAAAGTCTCAATTCTGTTAAAAAAATTCTGACTGGACAAAAAAACTGTCATGTCGGTAATTTTTACCTTTTAATATGTTATAGTTACCTGGATTTACTTGATTTGGAAAGTATGTTACCTTAATTAGAAAAAAATTAGTATGTTACCCAAATTGAAAAAATTGTGACAGTATGTTACCTTTTGACGCAATTAACCCAAGTTAAAATATTATAATTAAAAATGCTATAAACATATGAACTATGTATATTATTAAAAATTATTAAAGTTGACTAATGTCATTTTATTATGTAAATTAAATATACAAAAAAGAATGTAGTTAGATGTTCTTTTTATTTTTTATAAGCATTATTCATTTAGCTTTTGAAATATATATGAATAATAGCAATTATTTTTATCATTCTTTTACATTTTTTTTAATCTAGTTTATATTTATAGATTGATATAATTTGATATTTTAAAACTATATTAAAGATAAATTTTCTCATGTATATATATTATATAAGTTATAGAAAAGTTACAAAATGTTTATGATAATTAATTATTAATAGTCAAATGGTCCAATTTAGCAAATCCCCATTAATTAATATATTAAATAGTGTATTTTAGCAATACTCATCTATGAATAGTAATTCATTAGTGAATAATGTATATATGTATAATAGTTTTGAAATTGCTGAAGTTTCAGATTCTTTATTAAATACTAAAAGGTGCAAATTAGTCACAAGAAAGGTGATTGTTTTACTTTGACATTTACACTTTAATCAAATTCTAGTTGGTGCAATTCTTGATAATATTCGCTTTAAGATGCATTTCATAGTGTGCCCTAACTACAAGTTTGACATAAAAGACTTCCAATTATTGCATCCACCGATGGAATTCTCCCACCAAAGGTCATCCTTGCTGTGAGGGTAAAATAAAAAGTATTAACCATATATAACACTAAAAGAAAAAAAACTGCATAGAATTAAAAGACATTAAGCGACGACATAAGTCATCACCAAAGGTCCACAACCCGACAAAAAATGTTGCTTTTTGACTTTCTGAATTTTGAGTCTCGGTAATCGAATAAAACCTTACAACGACTTTTTGTCATCACCAATGAGATAAATATTTTTTATTTTGATTTTTCTCGGACCAAGTATAATAATTTTGTGTTGAAAAAGTCCGCTTTTTTTAACACTTTCCGCAATGGCGTAGTTATTGCAGAAGCGGGTGGGTGACTTTTAGCAATGATATTGGTCGTCGCAAAAGAGCTTCTGTTACCAGGTTTTGGCGAAAAATCTTTTGCGACAACTTCTAGACTTTAATTGACGACTTTTGGCGTCGCAAAAACTCATTTTCCTTGTAGTGACATACATGTGTGTGTATGTATACTCACACACACACACACATATATATATATAGATATATATATATATATATATATATATATATATATATATATATATATATATATATATATATATATATATATATATATATATATATATATATATATATATATATATATTGAGGTTCTATGGGGCACTATATGCATCGGGAACCAAATGGGAACCAAAAATGCATTACTTGTTTTACAAAGGGTGTATTAAGGGCATTTTGGGAATGCTTAATAATATATTGTTAAATTATAAGATTTAATTTAAAAATGCATTGCACGTTTAAATTTCAGAGATGCATCACGAAATTAACACGTTTAAATGTCGAAATGCATCACGATTTTGGTGATGCATAATGATGGAACAAAGACGAGGATGAATATGGTCGAAATGCATCATGTTTGAAATTGAATTTGATGAAGATGCATCGTGTCTGAAGACGAATCCAATAAATTGGATGAAGATGCATCATGTTTGTTTAGATTCAGATAGAATATTTTCTGAATTCAAGCATCTTCCGATTTTGCCCTTCCGCGCACGAGAAGTTATGCACCCGTGCACCCATTTTCAAGTTAATTACCTTTTTGCCACTACAATCTAAACCATTGAAATTCAAGATCTAACGGTGCATACAGGTTCCCAATGTGCACAATGCATACAGGTGTCCCATAGAACCTGACCCTATATATATATATATATATATATATATATATATATATATATATATATATATATATATATATATATATATATATATAGTTAATTAATTAATTCAATTGAGTACCACTTATTATGCAGCGCACTAGAAGGTATCACATTTAAAAATAAATTTTTTTGATGAACATGTTTTATTAACATTAGAAAGATATATAAATTACACCCACATTCACACATTTGAAGTGCATGAAATCATGCATTGCGTAAATGTATGTTCACATATATGCAAATTTATGTAAGCAGAAGTTCACATCATTTAAGGAGTTTAGAGATGTGAACATATGTGAAATTTCCATATTATCTTTATAATGTTAATTAATACATGTTTATAAAAAAAATTTAATTTTTTTTAATAGGTGGTACATTCTAGTGCGCTGCATAATGAGTGATACTCTTTTGAATCTCTCTCTCACACACACACAGACACACACACACACACACACACACACACACACACACATATATATATATATATATATATATAGATTGAGGTTCAATTGAGAAATTTTATGCATCGGGGCACCTCGAGGCACTTTTATGCATCAGATAATCTAACAAGGGTGCACAAAGGACATTTTGTGAAAATTAAATATATGAAATTAATTAATTTTTAAAAATCATTAAAAGATAATTAGAAGTTAATTTAGGAATTAAAATCTCACATTAACAACCTTCCCCATTTATCCTCTCTCTCTCTCTCTCTCTCTCTCTCTCTCTCTCTCTCTCTCTCTCTGCATCGTCATCTTCTTCTTCACCACACCCAATTCATTGGTATAATTATTGCATCAGAAAGGTGAATTCATAATGTAATCATTCAACAAAAAATAAAAAAATATGGAGCATTTTGCATGTAAATTCATCCCAATCATCTTCCTCACCACACTCATTCTTTCTGCAATTCTCAATCCTCAAAATCTTCGTTTCTCTCTGTTGACACAACAAAAACTCAGATATCTGATTCAATTGCAAAATCCCAAACCACCATTTTCCAATGTCTCACCATCTCCATCTCCATCACCATTACCATCTCCAGCTCCGGCTCCACGTCATCATGTCCGTCTACATTCCCATGGCCAGAACCAACCGATTCCGATTTCAGTGTCCAATAGCCGAACTAAAACAAGAATCTTGGTGGCAGTTTTGGTGTCTGCTGATGCGAGTGTCGTTAACCCGTCAAAAATACCACTAAATACCTTAGAAGCTAGGGTAAGTAGGGATCGTATCCACAGAGAGCGAGAGGTTAAACACGTATTCGAGCGACTAGCGTTTGTAAAATAGTTTGAAAGATTGATTGGTTCGTAAAAAGGTGATTACTTGATTTATAAAATTAATTACTTACGAGATTTGTAAAAAGAAAACTTAATGAAATTGTTTGATTAAATAAATACGAAGATAACCATTCCCGGATTCCACACTTAGCTTTGTATCTAATTTATAAAAACGATGTAAAGATTACATAGACATAATCTTTGTGATAATTATTATTAGAATCGTTACGTGATCTTGGGCATAGCGCGTGACACGTTTGATTACTCGTCTTAATTAAATAAATAACTCGGCACGAATAATAAAATATCAACGAACTATCTTGCGAAACGCAACCAAACAAATAACAATCATTCGTTTACAATCTAAATATAAATAATAAACCCATGCAAACATAAGATAATCGTTTATAAAATTAAACACTTAGCGTTGTGCTTCCTCCGAGAATGATTATGATGAGATTAGCCGGACATTCTTCGCGTAATGCTCAAGAGTTGTGTGTCCATCTTCGCAGCTTGACTCGTGTGCTCTTCGTACTTGTGTTCGCTCAAACGGGGTCCCTTTCCTTAGCTTTCTTCTCCAAAAAACGATCTTTTCTTTTAACCTCTGACTTTGTATTTATAGGAAAAGCTGGAAAAACCCAAAAAACGGCTGGAAATTATTTTAATGGGATGGGCGCAGCCGTAGGCGCAGGCCTGCGCCTGTCTGTAAAAATCCGTATTTTTGTGAATTAATTTCTTCTGCTGAGCACTTGGTCTGGGCGCAGGGCTGCGCCCCTCTCTGCGCCTGGCTCTGAAAATTTGTCCTTTTTTTCGCCAATTTAGACTGGATTTTATTTAGCTGTACAAGCACAAAATTTATTCAATAGTAGCACATTCTACGACATTTTCTCACTAAAAACAACTCTTTTATATCTAATAAACACGATAAATTATAACCCGATCAAACTTTCCCAACTTAACCCTTGATCGTCTCGAGCAAACAACGAAAATCAGACTTTTGAAACATCGGGTTTATCAAGCATGAAAGACGTAATCAACTTATTTAAACAAACACTAGCCTTCATAAACATAATAAACATCACAGGCACGAACTGGACTAATTTCAGATATATCATGACGTCTCTCGGATAGTTGTTCAAAAATTCCTCACCACTATTATCCTTTTAGCTCAAGGTTATAGAATTGAATTCACGTGGGTCACTGGACCATCTTTTTCCTTGATGCATGATTAAAGCTATGGATTTTTCTTTTCTTTTGGTCTTTTTCATGCATTATCTATGTTTTTCATTTCAAGTTCACGTGGCTTTCTAGATGATTCGTGTAACAGGATTTGGGCCAGCCACTCCCAGACCAGTTGGCCTTAGGGGACTAGGCATGATGGTATCCTTTAGACTTAATCTCCTGAATTAAATAGGCCACACTTGAGTTGAGGCTCTATTCGTGTTCGCTTCCTCCCCCTTATTGCATGAATAACTAGCGGCTATTGGAACTTTTGTCATTTATCGCTCGCTACGACATAATATATCCTACTTCAGATTCGGTTCACTTCCTTGATTTTAAGTGTTTATGACTCTCTGTGTTGTATTTAAACTCATATAATTACATCTTTGTTCTTGAGACCGACCTAGCTAACATCATCATATTTAAGTCGCAAGCTCAACAATAAGGATTATAGGGTTAATTGATCGGATCATTGTACGACTTACTTCTCACATAATTTTTCTTTAAGAGAAACACATTTATTTAGTAATGAAACATGCATGCAGAAATAATAAATTATCCTACTTAAAGAAAAAGGAACGAGAGAACCTGACTACTGTGGTGGTGGTGGCGGTCCAAAGATACCGGCAAAGAATTCCCCGAAAGGATTTCGATCTTCTTGCATGAGTGGCGCAGGCGGGTTGTGTTCGCGGGATGCACCACGCTATCTCCTCGTGTCGTGGTTGGGACTCGACCATAAGCTGGGAAGTATTGAGGTGTTCGCTCCTCAATGTTAAGCCTCTCGAAGTTCTGCCACTGATAGTCCTCGAATGGTTGATGTGGCAACCCGGCGTTATAGTTCATATGGTCTCTCACAGCGTCAGTGTATGCCCAGTGCTGCTGGTTGTAGAAGGCGTTCTGAAATGCCGATGCGCGCACACCTATGTAGATATCATCAATACGGCTCGTTTGGGTTTCCAACTCGTGTTGGAACTCATCCATCCTCCCAACTACATCCTCTTGGAAGCTACCCAAACGCAGGTTCATTGCGTCCAATCGTGCAATTACCTGAGACATATCATTGGCCCCTCCCGCTGCATGTACTCTCTCTGCCTGATGTTGGTGGTAAGCTTCTGCTTCTTCTACGTCATACGGCTCTCGGTGCGTCTTCCCCGTGTCTGAGTTGAAGATTTCAAACCCTTGATCTGTTTGGCGTAAGGTGATGCTTTGTATCATAGCTGCTGTGATGACGGCGCCGGAGACTCCCCTTGGAACAGAGATGGGAGAGATCGCTGCTTGAGCCCTCAAAAATTCTGATATAACCCATCCGTGTGGAATTATCTTCCTCTCTCTTGTGTCATACATCGACCAAAGGTCGTTCATTACAATCCAAGCAAAGGAGAGACTTGGCTCTCCTGTCATCAACGCGTAAAGAATGGTTACCTCCTTGTGCCGAATCTTTGTCAAATCACTATCCTTCGGAAGCACATTGTTGGTAACAATCTTGTGCGATACTTTCGCCATGGGGCTAAGATCACACCTGGCGTATGCCGTATACCCTGCAGCGGCATTGTAGTCAATCTTCAATATCTCCGCCAACTGTGTAGTCCATTCGCCCTCCCATGTCCTATCTGTGAATGCTAGTTGTGCATCCATCTTATACTCATAGTTGAAAACCTGTGCTTCGTCCTCTCCAACACCGATATCAACTCCAAAAACTTCTCTCAAGGCTTGTGCGTTCATCGGGAACTCATGTCCGTTTACACGCCCTATTAGTGTAAAATCGACTCTAAACCGTCCTTCTCGTCTCAATGTTGACATCCACTCCACGACCTCGTCGTGATAAATGTGCTCCCCTCCTAAATCCAGTACCACCTCCCATCCTAAACGGTCAAAACATTTTACTACCCCATAGTTCTCAAATTCATCTTTCTTCACTCTCTTTTCTACTAAAACTTTGCCCGAGAATTTCTTCGTCATGAATAATTGCCGTCGTATGTTGGCTGGGTGCTGTGACAGATAGAAGTCCAGGTTCCATTCTACCCTTGGTTGGGTAGAGGAACTGGCGCCTTCTTCCACACGTTGTCTTGTTCGGCGAGACATCTGCAATTACGATGATTTAAGTATAAATATAATTGCAAAATTCTCACGTCGTTCTAATTTCACAATAAGGAATCATAACTTATAATTTGTGCAATAATCACATCATATGTAACGTAAAGATGCATAACTTATTCATATTAAGCTAAACACATTGTCACATTTAACAATTTAAGAAAATTGCACACAATAGCAACGAACTTTTTTGGAAATTGACCGACATGCCTTTTTTCTTAATTGTAACCATGATTTCACTTAATACTCTATTTTACATCTTAAAAGCACTAAGTTTATCTTGTTTAATTGGCCATGCAAAAAGTCAATCTAAAAGTCAAAATCAACCTCAAAACTCCATTAAAGCTTAGTTATTCTAAAAATGGCGGAAAGTTCATACCTTGCTTTCGATGAAAATGGAGGAGGAGTTGAATCTAACTTTGTAGTGGATAAGTTTCAAGGTTGATTCCTTCTTCCCCAACTTGATTTGAAAACTCAAGTGTTTTGCCAAATCTTGCGTAATGTGAAGATCTACCTTGATTTCTAGTGATTTTTGTAGGCAAAAATGGGTTTTTAGGGTGAAAATATGTGAAGAGGATGAAGAAACCGTAAGGGGGGTGCAAGGGTGCTCTTAGTAGGGTTATTAAAAAAAAATTCTATTTAAAATGGGCTAAAAACGGGCAGGCGCACCCCTGGGCGCAGGCCTGCACTGGCGGCTGCGCTTGGGGGGCCTGTGCGGTTCAAAAATTTATCGTTTTTTCAGTTGGTTGGGTGCATGCTTGGCTTGATAATTTACGGTTTTTCAATAAAAACTTACGATTTACAAGCATTTTTCCTAATTTCTTAACATATTTTTATGTTTCCCCTTCCCCAACTTAAAAGATTGTGTCGTCCTCGACACTAAGGGAACTGAGAAATAGTGAGACGAGTAATGTGCGGATAACAAAATCATTGCAAGTAATAGTCCTAATAGTCATGGCAAGAGAATGTTACGACGTCCCACAATCTTCGGTGCCAACATAAACACCGATCACTTACTTGTTATGGCCCATGGCCAATTACACAACCAAATTGTAAATTGTTTAAGTATCAAGAGCTATTGTTTGTTACCAGAAAACACACGGAACAACTTTGTCAATACTCGTCAGGAGATGTCATGTGCGAGGTACGGGCGGAGGTGGTGTGGGAACTTCGGCGGCCGACAACCCGCTCGAGCTCTTCCACCCGAGAGTGGAGGCTAGAGAGCCAGCGGGAGTGAGCTCCCACCGAAATCCCGTGGACGTTGAAGTCATGCTTGAGCTTGTCCACCTCCATAAGAACCGCTTTGTTCGCCGCAAGTAGTCCCTCGACTGCGTCTTTGATCGCCGTAAGTCGTGCCTCCAACACATCCTTCTCTGATGGGTGTGACTGTGACGGTCCTCCTTCATCGTTACGCTCCTCGAAAAGCCTTGCTTTTCCCTTCTCCAGAGTGTTGTCATACACATAAAAAGAACGAGCTGCAGGGATGATGGAAACTGTGCATGTGATGGGTCCCGAATCAGATAAGTGCCCGAAACTTGTTCAAACATTAATCCAGCCATGGTATGTCTAGTGAACTACACATCATTTGTCCCTAACAACCGTGGGCTAGCTCCCTCAGAAATGACTCCCATGTTAATAAACAACTCACTTAGCATCCGACCATAGGGGATTTCCATATGTGTTTTTGAGAAAGTCGCTTCCCATATGGTTTGCATCATTATATATGCGAGAGAGATGGCGGGTTTACCAGTGATCAATGCGTGAATGAGTATCACCTCTCGTGTCCTGACAGCGGTGGTGTTAGAAGATCGTGGTAAGATGTAGAAAACAATAATTTTCCAAAGCACCTTTGCCCATGGCCGTAGATCGCCTCGGTAGTACTTAGAGTAAACCCGGGCTTGCTCAATAATGAGGTTGAACACCTCCGTCAGTTTCTTAGCCCATCCCTCAGAATGCCGTATTACGCCACTTGACAAATCTTGTTCGGTCCAAAATTCTCTTGCTACCGGTATCGAAGTCAAAATAGTCACATAGCTCAGTCCTGGAAACTATCACTTCCTTCCCATTAATACGCCCCCGAAGTTCAAAGTCATGCTCCACGTCACCCTCCTTACGAATGAGAGATCTCATCCACTCATGAATTTCAGACTCGTGAACATAAGGTGTCTCAATTCTTAATGCACCCGACCACCCTATGCGATCAAAACTTTCTATAATTCTGAAGTTTTTAAAATCAGATTCTTTCATTGTCTTCTCGATATAAAAGTGAGTGGGTGGTTCGGAGACCGGTGGGGATGGTGGGGGTGAAGGATACTCTATGTTAATTGGAATGGGCATGTGCACACGCATACGTGGGGTGCGGGTTACACGTCGGCGAGAACTCCCTGAAAAATGTTGTGACATCTATGCACATATGGCAAAGAAAAAAACGGATTTTAGCACGAGTAAATGCACATGATGGCACACAATCATGCAAATCTCGATGGAGTCCGAAGAAACCGGTGAGATAATTATAACCAAATTGTCAAGTGCGACGAGTTCCGTGGAAAGTAAATTATGCACACAACAACAACGTAATGATCATTCTCCTTGGATTTGTTGCATGTGCATGAAAGATGATGATTACGTAGCATGGCAAGATTCCTTACATGTCGTGAAGTGCATGATTATGAGCGACAAGTAGAACGATTGAAAGCACGAATCATGCAAATGTGATGGAATGACATGTTCATACTAATTTTAGCATGACGAGTGAGGATCTTAAACTTAGCAACATCAAGATTGTAGAGCTTCTAAGCACATCACAGAGAGTAATTCCTAAAAATCCAAATTTAGAAATAAAAGATAAACTCATGAAATGCAAATAGTCTAGGAATTTCTACTCACTAGCGACATATCATGTAACTAAACACATTATATTTCAGTAATTTTGAACCTAGGGCAGAAAACAAGAACACTATCATTTTCATGAGAAAATAGCATTTCTTGCTCTAAAATGAGAAATAAGGAGGAAGAACAACTTACATTGGTGAAAGGATCAAAGAATGAACGTGAATCGACGAGAATTTCCACGTTGTAGAAGATTTGAGAGCAAAAAGTAGGTTAAAATTCGGAGTTCTTGAGAGGAAGTGATGGAAATGAAGTGAAAAAGGGGTTATAAACCGCTGGTATGCATCGGGGCGCAGGCACACCCCTGCGCAAGCCGGTGTGCTTGGGGCGCAGCGCGAGGCGCAGGCCTGCGCGCTGGCCGGTGCGCTGCCCTGCTGCCAGGCGATTTTTGTGTGTGCTGTTTGTAGTGTTTAGTCCCCCCAAAAGCCAACGAAATAACATACATTGCACTGATTTTCGTTCTCGATTTTTGGTTTTTTTTCATCATTCTTCGTCTTTTGATTTGTACTCGCTGATGGTAATTTTTCCCCAACTTAGTTGGATACGACAAGTAGCAATATTTTGTAGAATGAGACATTATTTAGCTAAGTGTTTTGCGGGAGTGACTGACTAAAGCATATTAAAATCTATTCTTTCGTGGTGAAAACGATTGCACTTAGCACGTGCAACAAGCCTTTAAACCCCTCGGTAGCCCGAGTGGACGAGTTATAGTCTCGTGAGGGTTTCTATGGAACACACCCACAAAGTTCACTGGATTGCCTTCCAGAAAGCGCTAAGTTTAATGTCTTCAGCCAGACATTGTTGGAGCTTTTAATATTTAAGTGATATCTTCCAAGACCATTGTCTCAGATGATATAATTTCATTATTAGCCCATTGTACAAACAATTTTAATCGGTGTCCGTTCACTTTAAACGGTTCACCGCCTTTTTGATCATTATTTCAACCGCACCGTGGGGGTAGACGTTAGTAACTGTGTATGGGCCTGACCACTTACTTTTTAATTTGCCTGGGAAGAGCCGCAGACGTGCATTGAATAACCACACTTTGTCACCTTTATTAAACACCTTTCTTTTAATTAATCGATCGTGGAAAGCTTTTGTCTTTTCTTTATATATTTTAGCGCTTTCATAAGCTTCCTTACGTATTTCTTCTAATTCGTTCAGTTGGTGTTTTCGATTTATACCGGCGGCTGTGAAATTGAGGTTTGCAGTTTTAATTGCCCATAAGGCTCGATGTTCTAGCTCAACCGGAAGATGACATAATTTCCCATATACTAACTTATAGGGAGACATGCCGATAGGAGTTTTGAAAGCAGTGCGATATGCCCAAAGTGCATCGTCTAATCGTGTTGACCAATCTTTCCTATCGGGTCGTACTGTTTTCTCTAATATACGCTTAACCTCCCTGTTAGACACTTCTACCTGTCCACTAGTTTGTGGGTGATATGGGGTTGCTATCTTATGTGTTACTCCATAATGCTTAAGTAGTTCACTAAAGTACATATTTTTGAAATGAGAACCTCCATCACTGATTATGGCTCTAGGGATTCCATGACGAGAAAATATGTTTTGTTTGACAAATTGGCATACTACTTTGTGATCATTTGTTCTTGTGGCTTCAGCTTCTACCCACTTAGATACGTAATCAACTGCCACTAGGATATATTCGAAACCGTATGACTTAGGGAAGGGTCCCATGAAGTCTATGCCCCACACATCGAAAATTTCTACAATAAGGATTGGTGTCATAGGCATTTGGTCTCGCTTTGAAATTCCTCCTATTTGTTGGAATCGTAAGCATGACTTAACAAACTCATAGGAGTCCTTAAAGATAGTCGGCCAAAAGAATCCACTTTGTAAGATTCGATGACCTGTCTTTTTAGCACTAAAATGACCTCCACATGCATACGAGTGACAGTGATTTAAAATGTCATAATGCTCAGTGTCTGGAACACATCGCCGGATAATCTGATCTACTCCTATTTTGAATAAATCCGGCTCCTCCCAAATGTACTGTTTAGTTTGAGAGAAGAAATACTTTCTTTGATGTGAGTTCCAGTGGCCTGGAATTTTTCCTGTGACAAAATAGTTTACTAAGTTAGCAAACCAAGGGACCTTTGCGATGAACAGTAATTGTTCATCTGGGAAATTGTCCCGAATAGAATCCAGCATATCAGTGGTGATTGCTGGTAATCTCGATAGATGGTCTGCTACTATATTTTCTGAGCCCTTTTTGTCTCGAATTTCTAAATCAAATTCTTGTAGTAACATTATCCAACGAATTAGCCGTGGCTTAGCATCTTTCTTAGCCAAGAGGTGTCGTGAGGCACTGTGATCAGAATACACAATTACCTTAGCTCCCCAGACATAAGATCTAAATTTATCTAGCGCATACACTACGACAAGCAATTCTTTTTCAGTTGTTGTGTAATTAATTTGAGCTTCAGAAAATGTTTTGCTTGCATAGTATATTACCACAGGCTTTTTATCCACTCTTTGACCAAGGACGGCACCTACTGCGTAATCACTTGCGTCGCACATGATCTCAAAAGGCTGAGACCAATCAGGTGATTGCAGAATTGGTGCCTCCGTGAGCTTCACTTTTAATGTATCAAACGCCTCTATACATTCTTTATCAAAGTTAAAAGGTGCGTCCTTAAGGAGAAGGTTACATAAAGGTTTGGTTATGGCACTAAAGTCTTTTATAAACCTTCTATAGAAACCTGCATGTCCTAAGAAGGAACGGATCCCCTTAATATTAGTAGGCGGTGGTAACGAGGAAATTATTTGTATTTTAGCTCGATCAACCTCCATTCCCCTTTCAGAAACTATATGTCCTAAGACTATCCCTCTTTAACCATAAAATGACTTTTCTCCCAGCTTAATACCAAATTGGTCTCGGTACACCGCTTGAGAACTTTTTCTAAATGAGAGAGACACCCTTCGAATGACTTATCAAATATAGAAAAGTCGTCCATGAAGATTTCAAGAGATCCTCCGACCATGTCTGAAAATATAGCCATCATACATCGCTGAAATGTGGCCGGAGCGTTACATAATCCAAATGGCATTCTTCGGTAGGTGAATGTGCCATACGGACATGTAAATGTCGTCTTGTCTTGGTCCTCTGGGTGTATCGGGATTTGGCTTATGCTCATTATAATACAGAAGTAGTTCCACTGGATCTTTACATGTTATTGTTGATAATTGTTGTTGTATTAAATCATCAACTAGGTCGATCATGTAGCACTCTGAATCCAATGGTGCATTAGGTACATTGTTAAAGACATTAAGTGGGAGTTTGCGGTTTCCGAATGCTATGTCTAAGGCACCTGTCCTGCAATTGATTTGAGCGTTGATTGTGGCTAAGAAGGGACGTCCTAATATAATTGCCGGTTAGCTTTCTTTGTAAGCACTGTCTGAGTCCAACACTAAGAAATCTAGTGGATAATAGAAGTCTTCAACTTTAACAATTACATCAGATAGCATCCCCCGTGGTACTTTGGTGGACCTATCTGCTAATTGTAGGATGACATCTGTTGTCTGTAGGGTGCCTAGATCATGTTGGTCAAATAAATTACCAGGTAAAATGTTAACACTCGCCCCTAAGTCTAGAAGAGCTTTTTTACTTTGAATATCGCCGATAGTTACCGGGATCAAGGGTGATCCTGGGTCTTTTAGTTTAGGCGGCATTGAGCTAGTGATAACTGCACTGACTTGTTCAGTGAGGTTGATTTGCTTTGGAAGAGTTATTTTAAATTTTCGTTTCTGAGTACAAAGGTCTTTTAAGAATTTAGCGTAAGAAGGGACTTGTTGTATAGCTTTGATTAAGGGAATGTTAATTTTAACTTGATTAAAAATATCCCATAACTCTTCGTTTTTAGGTCCTTTCTTACCATAAGGAAATGATGCCGGATTTTCTAAGGCCGTTGGGTAAGGAGCAATTTCAGTATTGGAACTCCCTTTCCCAACTTTAGTCTCGGCTGGTTTCTTGGCTTCTACTTCCTTAAAAGTTACTTTCTTAATTTTTGTTTCTACCTTTGACTCCGATTTAAGTGGTTCCTCTTCATAGGCAATTTCTACCTCATCGTCTGTCTCACTTTCCTTAGGCATTTTTATTTTATTATCTACTTCCTTTCTACTCCTAAGGGTAGTGACTTTGTTAACTTCATTGACTTCGTTGACTTCATATTTCTTTTCCTTGCCATGGTGGTGCGATGGATTAACCGTGGTGTTACTTGGAAGCTTTCCTTCTTCTCGTTTAGTTAAGGACTCTGCAATTTGTCCCATCTGCCTTCCAAGCATCTCCATAGTTTTCGCTTGAACCATGATTTGTTGTTTCATGAATTCCATAAATTCGGAAAACTCTTTCGAGTTCCCCGACACTGGTCGTGAATCATTTTCTTCTTTAGGGTCTTGGCGTTTATAGTACCGGTCATCCTTCGTAGCTGAGGTCGATCCATATTGGAAATCTCGGTGTTGTTGATGAGATTGCTCATATCTTGGCTTCGGGGGAGCATCATTGTCCTGATTATCCCTCCAACTAAAGTTCGGGTGTTTTCTCCATCCCGGATTGTAAGTTCCCGAGTATGGGTTCTCCCGTTCTCTTCGTTGTCGAAAGCCAAACGCTTCGTTCACATACTCTTCGTGCGCGAAGGTATGTGGGCAATTCTCTGTTGGATGAGAAGGGTCTCCACAAGTGACACAGCAAACCTGTGCCACTGTAGCCTTTCCCAATCCCTTCATCAACAAGTCCATCTTTTTGCTTAGTTCGGAGATATCAGATTTAACTTCCTTCTTCCATGCATTGTCTATGCCCATAACTTGGACACCAACACTACTATCCGAACCCGCTTGGACTTTTAAACCTTTGCTTAACTGGGTTAATAATTCCCAGGCTTCGTAATCTTCCTTGGCTAAAAAGGTTCCGCCTGAAGCAGCGGTGATCATATTCCTACTTTCTTGACTAACCCCATCGAAAAAGGTTTTAATTAACATCCATTTAGGAATTTCATGGTGAGGGCATGTTCTTAGTAATTCATGTAACCTATTAAAGGCTTCGTGAAATTGTTCCCCAATTTTCTGTTTAAATCCAGTTATTTCTTTACGTTTTTCTGTAGTTTTGCTAATTGGGTAGTATTCAGTTAAAAAAATTTTTTTCATTTCATCCCAGTTAGTTATACTATCAGTGGGAAGTGACACAAACCAGTTTTTCGCTCTTTCCTTCAAGGAGAAAGGAAAAAGTCTAAGTTTGAGTGCGTCTACGGTCATTCCCCTAACGTGATTGGCCTTACATATGGCAGTAAATTCGGCTAAGTGCTCATACGGTTCTTCGCTTGGTGCTCCGCGAAAAATAGGTAAGATGCTAAATAGTTGTGGCCTAATTTCAGGTTCATTCTCGTTAATTGGGTAGAGAATGGGGGATGGATCAGGGATATCACCCGGCCTATATTGGGATTCTACGGTTCTACGGTCTCCCATTGGTCTTTGGTTTTGTTGGACGTCGACAAGAACGTTATCGACGTTCTCTTCTTCCGAATTAATTTTTTCTTCTTCCACGTCTACTTTAGGAGCAATATTTTTAATTTCGTTCGCTTGAGTTGTGACTCGCCTATTAGATCTAGCAGTTTTTTCGATTTCTGGGTCAAACTTCAAGGGTGAAATCCTACCAGAATAACGCGTGTGCATAAACCTATGAGGGCTAGATGAAGAACTAGAACTAGAAACTTTCTTTTTGGTGAGAATCGATGCTTGCGCCACGATTCCCTTTTCCTTAATAAAACTAAGGCAATAATAATAGCTTAAACTAATTAAATAGAATAATAACAATTAAATAAATTTAAACTAAATAAGAAATTTAAAGCAAATAAGCAAATAATTTGACATTAACTAAATTAATCTAGAAAAACTAAGTAACTAAACTAAGCTAATTACTAAAATACGTGACTTTAAGCGCAACCGCTCCCGGGCAACGGCGTCAAAATTTGATGCGAGTGTCGTTAACCCGTCAAAAATACCACTAAATACCTTAGAAGCTAGGGTAAGTAGGGATCGTATCCACAGAGAGCGAGAGGTTAAATACACGTATTCGAGCGACTAGCGTTTGTAAAATAGTTTGAAAGATTGATTGGTTTGGAAAAAGGTGATTACTTGATTTATAAAATTAATTACTTATGAGATTTGTAAAAAGAAAACTTAAAGAAATTGTTTGATTAAATAAATACGAAGATAACCATTCCCGGATTCCACACTTAGCTTTGTATCTAATTTATAAAAACGATGTAAAGATTACATAGACATAATCTTTGTGATAATTATTATTAGAATCGTTGCGTGATCTTGGGCATAGCGCGTGACACGTTTGATTACTCGTCTTAATTAAATAAATAACTCGGCACGAATAATAAAATATCAACGAACTATCTTGCGAAACGCAACCAAATAAATAACAATCATTCGTTTACAATCTAAATATAAATAATAAACCCATGCAAACATAAGATAATCGTTTAATGCTCAAGAGTTGTGTGTCCATCTTCGCAGCTTGACTCGTGTGCTCTTCGTACTTGTGTTCGCTCAAACGGGGTCCCTTTCCTTAGCTTTCTTCTCCAAAAAACGATCTTTTCTTTTAACCTCTGACTTTGTATTTATAGGAAAAGCTGGAAAAACCCTAAAAACGGCTGGAAATTATTTTAATGGGTTGGGCGCAGCCGTAGGCGCAGGCCTGCGCCCCCCTGCGCCTGTCTGTAAAAATCTGTATTTTTGTGAATTAATTTCTTCTGCTGAGCACTTGGTCTGGGCGCAGGGCTGCGGCCCTCTCTGCGCCTTGGCTCTGAAAATTTGTCCTTTTTTTCGCCAATTTAGACCGGATTTTATTTACCTGTACAAGCACAAAATTTATTCAATAGTAGCACATTCTACGACATTTTCTCACTAAAAACAACTCTTTTACATCTAATAAACACGATAAATTATAACCCGATCATCTGCCGGTGGAGCTACTTTTATAATGTGTCTCATTGCTCTTTTTTGGGTGTAGGAAGTTGAGAAATCAGAGGAAGAAGAAGAAATCGATTTCCATTTCCATTTCGACAAATGTTGACAAGCTAGTTTCTTATAACTTTTACCTTGAATCTTTAGGAACTGTTTTAAACCCACCTCCGGTTTGTACATCAAAACAAGATTCTGATGAAAATGATGATAATTTTACGACACGAGTTCTAGAACTGTTTTTTATGACAACTATATGCATGATTTATTTTTGGAAGAGATGAACGATATGGATATGTATGAAGATGAACGATATGCATTATTTTTTATGATGAATGATGAACGATATACATGAAGAAATGAACGACTCATGTTTGTATTTTAATGTATTTTGATTTTGGAAGACATGAACGACATGCATTATTTATTTTTGAAAGAGATGAACGATATGCATGTATTTTGATGTATTTTGAATTTATATTATTTTTGTTAATTTTGGAAGTGTAATAATTATATAAGGATGGCATAATTCCTGTTTTACCCCTCCTCAAATTTCATTATGTGCACTTGATGCATAATACTTTTCATTTAATTACCCTTATGTCATTTGATCTAACTTACACATTCCTTTCATCCAAGGGACAGTGGAGGTTTTTTGTGCCTCGATGCACAAAATTTCTCAATGGAACCTCCCTCCCTCGATGCACAAAATTTCTCAAAGGTTAAAGGGAGAACCACAATGCATTGAATAATCTTGGAGAACCACAATGCATCGTAAAAATACATAATGCATCATACGAATGAATTTTGTCACACAATGGATTATGCATAACATTAGGGGATTATAAATAATACAGTGGGGTTGTGCACCGCAATGCATTGGAGAATCTTGGAAAACTACAATGCATCGTAAAAAATACATAATGCATCATACGAGTGAATTTTTATCACATGATGGAGTATGCATAACATTAGGGTGTTATTAATAATATAGAGGGTTGTGCTTCACATGGAGGGATTTTGTGCATAACGATCCCTTCATGTGATGCATAAACTGTCGTGTGAATATAGGTTCAATAAATTCACTCGAGAGATCGTGCATCACATGCATTATGGTTTCCGATGGTTCCTCGATACACACTTGGTTTTTCCTTAAACTCCACTATATGATTGTGTGTATGTATGTATGTATGTATGTATGTATGTGGCCAAGTTTAATGATATACCTTTTATGCATTGGAAAACTTTGGAAAATCATTGTGCATAGGATGAATACGTAATGCATCACCCAAAAAGGAGTGTGCATCACTATCGGCTATCGCTTAATGCATCACATGGTCAGTCTGAGTTGAATCACAATGCATCACAAGGGAAAGAGTACTGTATCACGAGAGGAGGATCGTTCATCCTGATCCCTTGATGCATCACTTGGTCAGTCCAAATCGAGGTGGTTTAGCAGTCCAAATCGGTTCGATTTTTTACTACTTCGTTCGGATGAAGTCGGTGCGTCATTGTATGTTTTATAACAAAAATAAGAATTAAATTACTTAGGTGGAATTGAACTCAAAGCCTCTAACTCTATATACCAACGCTTTACCCATTGAGCTACAAAATATTTTTCTTGTAAAATCTGTTGACTTGATTCTTTTAACAACAAGTTACAATTTATTATATTAACTTAATAACAAGTTACTCTTTATTAAGTTACAATATTAAAAAGTAAGTTTGTAATTAAAAGAAGCAAGTCAATAAATTTGACAACAAAAATTTTTAATAGTATAATGGGTAAGGTTTTGGTTTATAGAGTGAGAGAGTTTTGTACGATCCCTAACTAAGTAATTTATTATTTTATTTTTTTTGTTAAGAAGCATAAATAGGATGGATCGACTTCGACTTGACAAAATATTCAAAACCTAGGCCGTTTTAAATCGCCAGACTGACTTGACTCAGACCAATCATATCATATAGCAAGTGACCGTGATGCACAATCCTCCCACATGATGTATTCAAATCCAATAAATCTTCTTGTGGTCCCTAGGTCTTGTGACGCATAATGATATTCCAATGTTTTATGATGAATAGAAGTTTTCCATTGAATCCACCTTTATGTGTATAGGATTAAATAAGAAATCAAATATTTGTGAGAGATATGAGAAATGTTAAATCAAAATAACATATATGTATAATTATCTTGTTACTTCGTGATTCAACAAAAAGTGTTAAATTAAAAAAAAATGATCATTTTGTATTTGATTTGATATCTGTTGTTGAATCACACAAATAACATGTTGATTTGATTTAGATTTATTTATAAATATAAATATATCTTATATATATATATATATATATATATATGTGTGTGTGTGTGTGTGTGTGTGTGTGTGTGTGTGTGTGTGTGAGTGTATAGGTTCAAGATCTATGGAAAACCATTTTTGATTGGAGTACTGGAAAACCATATTAAATGTACATGTACGGTAAAATGTTAAATTTAATGTACAATTACAATTTGCATATGTTCAAATGTGCATTATTATTGACTAGTTCACATCATTTACATGTTCATTAGGTCTGACTGACCGCCATCAAAGAGAGACCCACAAAGCTCGAACTTTTTGCTAGCTTTGAAACATGGGTCGAAGAAAAGAGGAACCCTTGTAATCATTTCTTGGTTTCTCTTGCCCACCAACGTGGGATGTCACAAATAGTTTTGAAATTGCTGAAGTTTCAGATTCTTTATTAAATACTAAAAGGTGCAAATTAGTCACAAGAAAGGTGATTGTTTTACTTTGACATTTACGGTTTAATCAAATTCTAGTTGGTGCAATTCTTAATAATATTAGCTTTAAGATGCATTTCATACTGTGCCCTAACTACAAGTTTGACATAAAAGACTTCCAATCATTGTATCCACCGATGGAATTCTCACACCAAAGGTCATCCTTCAGTGAGGGTAAAATAAAAAGTATTAACCATATATAGCACTACAAGAAAAAATATACTGCAAAGAATTAAAAGACCTTTTAGCGACGACATAAGTCATCACCAAAGGTCCACAACCCGACAAAAAATGTTGCTTTTTGACTTTCTGAATTTTGAGTCTCGGTAATCGAATAAAACCTTACAACGACTTTTTGTCATCACCAATGAGATAAATATTTTTTATTTTGATTTTTCTCGGACCAAGTATAATAATTTTGTGTTGAAAAAGTCTGCTTTTTTTTTTAACACTTTTCGCAATAGCGTAGTTATTGCAGAAGCGGGTGGGTGACTTTTAGCAATGATATTGGTCGTCGCAAAAAAGCTTCTGTTACCAGGTTTTTGCGAAAAATCTTTTGCGACAACTTCTAGACTTTAATTGACGACTTTTGGCGTCGCAAAAACTCATTTTCCTTGTAGTGACATACATACATACATACATACATACATACATACATGTGTGTGTGTCTATATATATATATATATATATATATATATATATATATATATATATATATATATATATATATATATATATATATATATAGGGAGAGGTTCTTTTAAAAACCTTAAAGATGGTGAGAACATAGGAACCTTTTAGAGCCCTTGGATCAAAAGGGTATTTTTGGAATAAAAAATATTATCTTTCTCACTCCACCTTTTTTATTATATGCATCTCTTTTTCATTTTCTCTCTCTTACTTTTTTTTTTCATTTTCATTTTCTCTTTCTTTCATTAGAATTGATTTTAATATTAAAAAAACTTTTTTTTAATAAAAAAAGATATTTTTTTCTATATAAAAAATTATTTAATTGCTAAAAAATTAATGTATTCTATATAGAAATATTATACGTCTATATATAATGTTATATAATTCTATATCTTTTTATGTAGATTAACATTACTATTCATAATCTAAGTAGAATGTTATGTTTCTTATATATTTCATATATTTTTATGTTTATTATACAAATCTATATTTTTTTGTAGATTACCATTACTATTCATTGTGTTTTTGGTATATTTTATATCAGTTGCATACCAAGTGTTTGATAAAATGTCTAAATGAAATCTTTTTTTTTTTTGTTTCAATGTGTTTTTGGTATATTGTATCATTTAATCTACGTAGAATATATGATACTTGACATTCTACATAACATTCTACATAGATTGCATGACATTCTACGTAGATTGTATGTCATTCTACGTAGATTGCATGACATTCTACGTAGATTGTACATAGAATATGTTCGTCGATACTCTTCGTAGATTGCATGACATTCTACGTAGATTGCATGTCATTCAACGTAGATTGCTTGTCATTCAACGTAGATTGAATGTCATTCTACGTAGATTGCATGTTATTCTACGTAGATTAACAGTTTTATTCTATGTATTTTTGGTATATTTTATATCAGTTGCATATCAAGTGTTTGATAAAATGTCTAAATGAAATCTTCTTTTTTTTTTGTTTCAATGTGTTTTTGATATATTTTATCATGTAATCTATGTAGAATATATGATATTTGACATTTTACACGACATTCTACATAGATTGCATGACATTCTACGTATATTGTACATAAAATATGTTCGTCGATACTCTACATAGAATATGACAGATTCATTTTCAATGTTTTATAATGAAGATTATTTGTAAAATACTAGATATATATGAATATAATAGTTATTAGATGTTTTACATGATAATCTACATAGAATATATGATACAAGACTACTTGTAAAAAATCACACATAATCTATGTAGAATGTTATGTTTCTTATATATTTCATATATTTTTTTGTTTCTTATACATTTCTATATCTTTTTATGTAGATTAACATTACTGTTCAATGTGTTTTTGATATATTTTATCATGTAATAATCTACGTAGAATATATGATAATTGACATTCTACACGACATTCTACGTAGATTGCATGTCATTCTACGTAGATTGCATTCCATTCTACGTATATTGCATACCATTCTACGTAGATTGAATGTCATTTTACGTAGATTGAATGTCATTCTACGTAGATTGAATGTCATTCCACGTAGATTGCGTGACATTCTATGTAGAGTATCGACGAACATATTCTATGTACAATCTACATACATTGGACAGATTCATTTTCCATATTTCATGATTAAAATTATTTGTAAAATATTATATTGATAATGAATGTAATAGTTATTAGATGTTTTACATGATAATCTGTGTTGATTACATGACGATCTACCTAGATTACATCATAATCTACATAGAATATAATACAATACTACTTGTAAAAATCACACATAATCTATATAAAATGTTATGTTTCTTATATATTTAATATATTTTTATGTTTCTTATACATTTCTGTATCTTTTTATGTAGATTAACAATACTATTCAATGTGTTTTTGGTATATTTTATCATGTAATAATTTACGTAGAATATATGATAATTGACATTCTACACGACATTCTACGTAGATTGCATGTCATTATACGTAGATTGCATTCCATTCTACGTATATTGCATACCATTCTACGTAGATTGCATGTCATTCTACGTAGAATGCATGTCATTCTACGTAGATTGTACATATAATATGTTCGTCGATACTCTACATAGAATATGAC
The DNA here is from genome assembly GCA_020465985.1 of Centrapalus pauciflorus. Taxonomy (NCBI): domain Eukaryota; kingdom Viridiplantae; phylum Streptophyta; class Magnoliopsida; order Asterales; family Asteraceae; genus Centrapalus; species Centrapalus pauciflorus. The sequence continues at coordinate 56,514 of JAANYP010004329.1, forward strand.
AGATGCAGTTTTCATGTTTTATAATGAAGATTATTTGTAAGATATTAGATTTATAATGATTGTAATAGTTATTGGATGTTTTACATGATAATCTACGTAGATTAAATGATAATCTAAATAGAATATAATACAAGACTACTTGTAAAAAATAACACATAATCTATGTAGAATATTATGTTTCTTATATATTTCATATGTTTTTATGTTTTTTTATACAATTCTATATTTTTTTATGTAGATTAAGATTATTATTCAATGTCTTTTTGGTATATTTTATATCGTTTGCATACCAAGTGTTTGATAAAATGTCTAAATGAAATCTTTTTTTTTTGTTTCAATGTGTTTTTGATATGTTTTATCAGGTAATCTACGTAGAATATATGATATTTGACATTCTACGTAGATTGCATGTCATTCTACGTAGAATGCATGTCATTCTACGTAGATTGTACATAGAATATGTTCGTTAACATATTATATACAGAAAAAATATTCTATATAGACATATAATATTTCTATATAAAATACGTTATTTTCAGCAATTAAATAATTTTCTATATAGAAAAAATAAATTTTTTTATAAAAAACGTTTTTTTTACTTTAAAAATCAATTATAATGAAAGAAAAATAAAATGAAAATGAAAAAAAAGTAAGAGAGAAAAAGAAAAAGCAGATTTTTTTTCTCCAAAAATACCATTTTCACACATTTTCAAGATTCTCCACTATCTAAGTTCAAAATAATTACAAAATTGTCATCCAATATATCAACCATTGATTATCATTAATACAAAGGCCATAAAAGGTTCTTAGGTTCCAATATTTTTTATGGTTCTTAGAAAAACCCTCCCCTATATATATATATATATATATATATATATATATATATATATATATATATATATATATATATATATATATATATATATATATATATATATATATATATATATATATATATCAGCAATAAATACAACAACGCTATTTTTATAATTATATACAACTTTTACATATAATTTTGATGAATCATAAAATTACACTATAACATATATATGATTTTATGTATAAAGTCTTCCAATTCAATATAATAAATTACACAATGATCATATTTTAGATCAAAATATGTCATTTAGTTATTTACTTTATTTAATTTGATTCGAAGAGATATATCTTACTACATTCCACATATATATGTATATATATATGTATATATATATATATATATATATGTAGATTTAGGTTCAAACGAGTACCACTAGTTTTGCGGAGTACCGAAGGTACCTCGCTTAAAACCATTTTTTTTGAAATTTTTTTTCATAATCATGTTTAAATTAATAATATAAGACTACTTGCAAAAAATCACACCTAAACACACACTATAACTATGTGAAACGTGCAAGTTCACATGAACTGCACTGTTGTGAATGTATGTTCACAGCTAAGCATGTTCACATGAATTTTTTCACGTTCACATGACTTTTAAGAGGCTAGAAAGTGTGAATGTGTGTAATTCTTTTACGAATAGGCTTATATTATTTGTATCTAAATTAATATGAAAAAAAAATAAAAAAAAAACTTTTTTTTGGAGCATGTTCACATCTAAAACCCGTGTGTTCACAGGTACTCACGGTACTCTGCATTTTTTAGGTACTCACACGAACCATATATATATATATATATATATATATATATATATATATATATATATATATATATATATATGTATATATATACACACACACATATATATATATATATATATATGTATATATATGTATATATATTTATATATATATATATATATATATCTATATATATATATATGTATATATATGTATATATATGTATGTATATATATGTATATATATATATATATATATATATATATATATATATATATATATATATATATATATATATATATATATATATATATATATATATATATATATATATATATATATATATATATATATATATGGAAAGGTTAAAGGGAGAACCACAATGCATTGAATAATCTTGGAGAACCACAATGCATCGTAAAAATACATAATGCATATTACGAATGAATTTTATCACACAATGGATTATGCATACCATTAGGGGATTATAAATAATACAGTGGGGTTGTGCACCGCAATGCATTGGAGAATTTTGGAAAACCACAATGCATCGTAAAAAATACATAATGCATCATACGAGTGAATTTTTATCACATGATGGAGTATGCATAACATTAGGGTATTATTAATAATACAGGGGGTTGTGCTTCACATGGAGGGATTTTGTGCATAACGATCCCTTCATGTGATGCATAAACTGCCGTGTGATTATATAGGTTCAATAAATTCACTCGAGAGATTGTGAATCACATGCATTATGGTTTCTGATGGTTCCCCGATAAACACTTGGTTTTTCCTTAAACTCCACTCTATGATTGTATGTATGTATGTATGTATGTATGTATGTATGTATGTATGTTTGTGGCCGAGTTTAATGAAATACCTTTTATGCATTGGAAAACTTTGGAAAATCATTGTGCATAGGATGAATACGTAATGCATCACCCAAAAAGGAGTGTGCATCACTATCGGCTATCGCTTAACACATCACATGGTCAGTCTGAGTTGAATCACAATGCATCACAAGGGAAAGAGTATTGTATCATGAGGGGAGGATCGTGCATCTTGATCCCTTGATGCATCACTCGATCGGTCCAAATCGAGGTGGTTTAGCAGTCCAAATCGGTTCGATTTTTTACTAGTTCGTTCGGTTGAAGTCAGTCCGTCATTGTATGTTTTTTTTAATCAAAAATAAGAATTAAATTACTTGGGTGGAATTGAACTCAAAGCCTCTAACTCTCGGTACCAACGTTTTACCCATTGAGCTACAAAATATTTTTCTTGTAGAATCCGTTGACTTGATTCTTTTAAAAACAAGTTACTGTTTATTATATTAACTTAATAACAAGTTACTCTTTATTAAGTTACAATATTAAAAAGTAAGTTTGTAATTAAAAGCAGCAAGTTAATAAATTTGACAACAAAAATGTTTAATAGTACAATGGGTAAGGTTTTGGTTTATAGAGTGAGAGAGTTTTGTACGATCCCTAAGTAAGTAATTTAATATATTTTTTTTTGTTAAGAAGCATAAATAAGATGGATCGACTTCGACTTGACAAAATAGTCAAAACCTAGACCGTATTAAATCGCCAGACTGACTTGACTCAGACCAATCATATCATATAGCAAGTGATCATGATGCACAATCCTCCCACATGATGTATTCGAATCCAACGAATCTTCTTGTGGTACCTAGGTCTTGTGACGCATAATGATATTCCAATGTTTTCTGATACATAGAGGTTTTCCATTGAATCCACCTTTATGTGTATAGGATCAAATAAGAAATCAAATATTTGTGAGAGATATGAGATATGTTAAATCAAAATAACATATATGTAGAATCATCTTGTTACTTCGTGATTCAACAAAAAGTGTTAAATAAAAAACAAAATGATCATTTTGTATTTGATTCGATATCTGCTGTTGAATCACACAAATAACATGTTGATTTGATTTAGATTTATTTATAAATATAAATATATCTTATATATATATATATATATATATATATATATATATATATATATATATATATATATATATATGTATGTATGTATGTATGTATGTATGTATGTATGTATGTATGTATGTATGTATGTATGTATGTATGTATGTATGTATGTATAGGTTCAAGATCTATGGAAAACCATCTTTGACTGAATTACATGAAAACCATATTAAATGTACATGTTCATTACGGTAAAATGTTAAATTTAATGCACAACTACAATATACATATGTTCAAATGTGCACTATTATTGACTAGTTCACATTATTTACATGTTCATTAGGATAAAATGTTCCATTTCATGCAAAATAACATTATGCAGATGTTCAAATGTGCAATATGCATGAACATGTGTATATTACGCATTTTTGCATGAAATTAAACATTTTGTCTTAATGAACATGTAAATGATATGAATTAGTTAATCATAATGCAATTTTGAACATATGTATATAATAATTTTACATGAAATTTAACATTTTATCATAATGAACATGTACATTTGACATGATTTTTCAGTACTACAGTCTAATATAGTTTTCCATGGATCTCGACACTATATATATACATATATATATATATATATATATATATATATATATATATATATATATATATATATATATATATATATATATATATATATATATATATAGAGAGAGAGAGAGAGAGAGAGAGAGAATATGGTTTGTGTGACTACCTAAAAAATGCAGAGTACCGTGAGTACTTGTGAACACACGGGTTTCGGATGTGAACTTGCTCCGAAAAAAAGTTTTTTTTTTTGAATTTTTTTCTATATTCATTTAGATACAAATAATATAAGGCTATTCGTAAAAAATTATATACATTCACACTTTCTAGCATCTTAAAAGTCATGTGAACGTGAAAAAATTCATGTGAACATGTTTAGTTGTGAACACACGTTCACAACAGTAAGTTCATGTGAACACACACGTTTCACTAGTTATAGTGTGTGTTTATGTGATTTTTTGCAAGTAGTCTTGTATTATTAATTTAAACATGATTATGAAAAAAATTCAAAAAAAAATAGTTTTAAGCGAGAAACCTCCAGTACTCCGCAAAACTAGTGGTACTCATTTGAACCAATATATATATATATATATATATATATATATATATATATATATATATATATATATATATATATATATATATATATATATATATATATATATATATATATATATATATATATATAAGCATTTTCACGTGAATTTGTTCACGTTCAGATGACTTTTAAGATGCTGGAAAGTGTGAATGTATATAATTTTTCACGAATAGCCTTATTTTGTTTGTATCTAAATGAATATCAAAAAAAATATAAAAAAACTTTTTTAAGAGCAAGTTCACATTCGAAACCCGTGTGTTCACAGGTACTCACGGTACTCTGCATTTTTTAGGTACTCACACGAACTATATATATATATATTCGTGGGGAACTGAATAATTATTTTAAAATTTTATATTTTCATTAATTCTTTATTCTTTATTCTTAATTGTCGTCGTCGTCGTTGTTGTTGGTGTTGTTGTTCTTGTTGTTGTTGTTATTGCTGTTGTTGTTCTTGCTGCTGCTGCTGCTGCCGCCACCATTGTCTATCACCGTCATCACCAACCACCGTTTCTTTCCTGCATCACCATCGCTCCCCTTCTACATCACTACCGCCATGACCTCCACTCATTCTGTTTCTTTGATTTTTGTTTCGATCCCTCTCGAATTAAGTTAGGTTTTATTCAAACTTTAAGTTTAGATCTCTCTGTTTCACTCGGTTTCTCTTTCTTCATTTTCAATTTTGCGATCTGGATTTCAAACTGATCCATGATTTTGAGATCTGGATTCTGGATTTTGTGTTCGACTCTAAAATTACAATAAAGAGTAAGTTGCGGTGATTTGTTTACAACCTCAACTCTGTTGTTTGGGTACATGTTTATAGATCTAGGTTCTTATTTAAATGATTTGTTCTCACATCTGTTGTAGATTGAGTTTCTTACAAATTTTGTTTAGAGTCTGGCGGTGTATGATGGTTGGGCGGCCATGGTTGTATATCCATATCGTAGGTGATCCAGAAGTAAAAATTGTTTGGTTGTGATGTGGGTGGCCGAATAATTGCAGATCGAAAAAGAAGCATGGGGATGGTGGTGGTGTAGGTGATTCTTGACATCAAGAAGTGATGGTGGTTGGCAGTGTAGAGACTACCATAAGAGAAGATAAAAATCATGTGGTCGGAGTTGATGGTGGTGGCGGTAGGCGGTTGTGATGGCCTGACAGTGATTGACCAGAGGTGGTGGTGGTCGCATGTGGTGTTGACCACTTACTTTGGTCCCGAATTCTGGAAAATACGAATAGATTCATACTATCTGAACATGATTAACAATAAATATACCTAAAAAATAGAATATACGTGACATAAAAGAAAGAAAAAGAAAAGACAATAAATTAGAAAAGAGAAAAAACAAAAAAAACCATTAGAAAATTACGTAAATGGTTCATGAGATAAATATGATGAAAATGCCCATGTGTCATAACTAGCCTAATAGTCCTGTTTGACGGTAGTGACCATTTGTGTGAAAGGTTTGGATTTTTGGTACATGTAATGTAAAAAAAAGTTTGAGGGACGAAAACCGCAAATAACCCCAAATCTAGGGACCATTTGTGTATTTACCATTTTTTTAAAAATAAAACTTAATGATTAAATTGATTAAAATAAAAAAATTTTGAATTTTCTAATAATTTTCCAATTCTCCGTTTAAGATAGTCTCTGTGGCTCTATGCAATCCTTCTATGTGGGGGATTCCTTCTAGTTGATTAGTACAATAATCAAATTGTACACTTTTAACGAGTCTTAATTATATAATTAAATAGTTTTTAACTAAAGTATAGTTAATCACATTCCTTCTAGTTGATTAATACAATATTATCGTATTAATATAGAAGATTGACGTACTTCAACATTGTTAGACGGTCAATTTGTTAATTAAATAAAGCAAAACAATAAAAATATAAGCAACTGGTACTTGACCGGTGTTTGGCTGAATCATTTTTTTTTTTAATTATACACTTTCAAGAAATATTAATATAATTAAATAGTTTTAAGTAAAATCATTCCTTCTAATTGATTAATAAAATAATGATATTGTATTAATATAGAAGATTGACGTACGTCAACATTATTAGACGGTTTTTATAAGTTGTTTATTTAATAAAGTGAAACAATAAAAACACGAGCAACATGTAATTGACCCGTGTTTGGCTAAATAATCTTTTTAAATTATACACTTTTAATGAGTCTTAATCGTACAATTATATAATTTTAATTAGTATTTATTATGAAAAAACCAACATGTTTTTACGTTTTTTGTGTTTTTGTTCTTTCATATTTTTTTTTCCCAAAAAATTTTTCAAATTATTTTTTTTTCTATTTAGTTTAATGAAATTTGACTATTAGAATTTGATTTTTAATTTTTTAAAAATCGAATTTAACTTTTTTTAAATTGCACCCTAATATCTTGGAAAGTCGCTAGGAAACATCAAGCCAGCCGAGCCGTGGGGAGTGGGGACGCCATTCCACTTAAAAGCGCCAAGTTTATCCTATACCTTTGGTTGACTTCACTTTACCGTACAGATAGCCAAATATGTATTTTCATATTTAAAAATAAATTTAATTGTTTATATTAAATAAAAAGTGATTTTGATGAATGTAATGTTTTTCTTCCTTTTGAACAAATAATTGAGGGACAACGGTTGTTATTTCTGACAATGTTTCATTACATTTTTATATGATATTATTATTATTAATAAATGGATTTATTATGAAAAAAACTAATAAGTTTTTATGATTTTTTCATTCTCCATGTTTTTTTTTGCCTATAACAATCCTCAAGTTAAATTTTTTATATTTGGTTTATTAAAATTTGGATATTAGATACCGGTTTTTCAGTTTTTATAACCCGTTTTACTAATTTTAACCGGTTTAAAATGTCCAAATTTCACTAAACGAAAAATAAAAATTAAGTTGAAGACTCTTATGAAAAAAAATAACATGAATGGACAAAACGTAAAAAAAGTTGAAAATATGTTGTTTTTTCATAATAAACCCTAATAACAATATTAGTTTGAAAAACGTTGTTTTTTTTGCATAATAAACCCTATTAAAAGAATTAGTTTGATTAGATTTATATTTAATGTTTTTATTGATAAATTTAAGAAGGTTTAAATTTACGTTTTGATAAAATATATTTTGGTAAAAAAAAGTATAATGAAAAAACTATAAAAAATATTTTAATCTTAAGTTTTTATTAAATTCATTTATGCAATAAAAAGACAAAAGGAAAATGATTTTTCTTTGCAAACATCTTTATTATTACGTTTATAAATTAAACACAAATAAAAAGGATAATTAAATAGACGCTTTTCTCATTTTACTTAACGTTAAATAGAAAAAGCCAACATATTTTTATTCATTTATTTATTTAAAATTTATTTCGTTACAGAAATTAGAAAATAAATAATACTTTGTTGCATGAATATGCAATTCCACATGAAAGATAAATCAATAAAACAAATACAAACCATCGCACCTTGGATGCATGCCTTCTGCCGGCTCCAAAAATTATAAATTTAAAAAAGGATTTATTATAAGAAAAACCAACACGTTTTCATATTTTTTGCGTTTTCATTCCTCCATGTTATTTATTCCATAAAAGTTCTCAAGTTATTCTTTTCTTTTTGGTTTAGTGAAATTTGGACATTAGAACCCGGTTCACAAATTATAACCGGGGTCTAATGTCCAAATTTCACTAAACCAAAAAGAAAAGAATAACTTAAGGTTTTTAATGGAAAAAAATAACATGGAGGGACGAAAACGTAAAAAAACGTGAAAACATGTTGGTTTTTTTCATAATAAACTCTTTCAAAAATTACTTAAAGTTTTAGGTTAGTATTAGAGAAGACTCACTTTCATTTACTATTTTCTATGATTAAATTTATGAATTTTTACCGACTTGTTAAGTTTTTAACATTTTTTATTTTATTAAAAAGTATACATATGACTTCCTTAACGAGTTATTGCATGGTAACATACATAAACATAAATGATCAGGCAGAAATCCATCAACTTATGCGTAAAAGTGAAAGAAAATTAAATTTTTTTTTTCAATATTAATCCATTCAATAATTTAATTCTTTTACTGACTTGACAAACAATAAATAAAAATATTCTTGAAAAATAATATAAAAAATTTATATGGATTTAAAAAGGCCGAATTATTATGAAAAAATCAACACGTTTTCACGTTATTTTTGCGTTTTTGTCCGTTCATGTTATTATTCTATAAAAGTCTTTAAGTTTATTTTTTCTTTTTGGTTGAAACATTCATACAACTAATACGAATATTTCAAGATAATTATACAATCTTTAATACAGAGTACTTACGAAAATACAGGTAAATTTAAACTTTTAAAGACTTGAAACAATAATCAACATGATTCTGAACACTTTGTATACAAACACAACAAAGTGTCAGGAATCACGGATCAGTAAAGTTACATCGAGGATAAAATGTTTACTATAATTCAGTTACAAACGGATTTAGAATTTATAACTAATTCGAGTGGTCAAAAGGGAAGTCTGCTACTCCAGTGTTTCCAAGCATCTTCAAAAGAACGAAGCTCCTAATCTTGCTCCAAATAATATCTAACAAGATGGGTCAGCCGGACCTTTGCCCTTATTAGTTACTGATAATAATAATTAACTAAATGGTAAACAACATAGATGTTTAGTGACTTTCTAGTTTAATATATAATGCAATATATGAATGACGTCATGCAATGCAATGCCATGAAATGAATGTATCATATAAGGAGGTCAACTAAAAATTATGTCTTAGGACACTATACGTTAACATACCTTACAGATGTTTCTCTTTCTTCCATTCCTAAAGCTTGGCCTATGGAATAGTAGTGATTCCCGATTCATTCTTGGAAAAAATGAGAATCCGAATGACAGATTTTACGATACAAAATTTTCAAAGTACTCTTATCTTTATCCCTTGTTGCCATATTGCAAATTAATCAACCATTATCTTGAATACAGTGCAAAAAATGAAAAATCATGTTAATATAATATAAATTTGAAAATTTGCAATATAAAACCTATGTGCCGAAAGGCAACGGTGAGCATTTGACAAGCAATGAAACAAGTTAGAAGAGTATCTCAAAAGTAGCACGTTTAAACTCGGCTCGATTACGAATTTTTTACTAGGTAGCAAAAGTAACAAGTTTTAAATAAATAATATATAGATTGAGGTTCTATGGGGCATGCATCGGGAACCAAATGGGAACCAAAAATGCATTGCTTGTTTACAAATGGTGTGTATTAAGGGCATTTTGGGAATGCTTAATAATATATTGTTAAATTATAAGATTTAATTTAAAAATGCATTGCACGTTTAAATTTCAGAGATGCATCACGAAATTAACACGTTTAAATGTCGAAATGCATCACGATTTTGGTGATGCATAATGATGGAACAAAGACGAGGATGAATATGGTCGAAATGCATCATGTTTGAAATTGAATTGGATGAAGATGCATCGTGTTTGAAGACGAATCCAATAAATTGGATGAAGATGCATCATGTTTGTTTAGATTCGGATAGAATATTTTCTGAATTCAAGCATCTTCCGATTTTGCCTTTCCGCGCACGAGAAGTTATGCACCCGTGCACCAATTTTCAAGTTAATTACCCTTTTGCCACTACAATCTGAACCATTGAAATTCAAGATCTAACGGTGCATACAGGTTCCCGAAGTGCACAATGCATACAGGTGCCCCATAGAACCTGACCCTATATATATATATATATATATATATATATATATATATATATATATATATATATATATATATATATATATATATATATATATATATATATATATATATATAGGGAGGTTCCATTGAGAACTTCATGCATATCGTTCATCTCTTCCAAAAATAAATCATGCATATCGTTCATCTCTTCCAAAATCAAAATACATCAAAATACAAACATGAATCGTTCATACAAACATAAATCATGCATATCGTTCATCTCTTCCAAAATCAAGAAGGGGCTAAGAGAGAGGAGAGAGAGAGAGATAGAGAGAAAGAGGGAGTGGTTTTAGGAAAGAAGTTTATGTTGATTTTCATACTAAATTTAGCTATTAATTATCTTAAAAATATTTAAATTCAAAAAAATTTTCATACATTTAATATCCCCTAAATGCCATTTGTGCACCCTTGGTAGATTGTCCGATGCACAAAAGTTCTCAATGGTGCCTCGATGGACAAAAGTTCTCAATCGAACCCCAATATATATATATATATATATATATATATATATATATATATATATATATATATATATATATATATATATATATACACATATAGAGATGGGATCATTGCAGAACCTAAATTTAGTGTAGAAACTGTAGAACCAATACCGTCCATAGATTAGAATAATCTAATGGTCTTGACTAAAAAAGTTAAGTTTGGAATTAGTGAAAAAAAGATTGGTAATAGTGATATTTTAATTCTTGGAGGGGTAAAAAAGGAAAAGATTGGAAATAGCAAAAAGATTGACATTAGCAAAATAAATATCTTTTTTCTTTAAATTAAAATAACATTAATATTATTAATTTTTAAATCAAAAAAATTATACCATAAAAACGAGAATTTTATACTCTTTAAAACGAGACCGGTCATGATATATTTTTTTCGAAAAAATTTTACGTGTTTATTTTTCGTAAAAAAAAAATTTTACCCAGACCACGATGCAATATATCATGGTGAGATAATGAGATCATTCGATATCGAATGAACACTTTGATATCGTATATTTAACGTCAATGCAACACTGCATATACGCTCATTATTAACAGAGCTAAAATAATAGTCACAATTAGTAGTCAAAGTTGGTGGATTTAACGAGAACGGTTATGATATATAATTTTTTATTTTTCGTAAAAAAAAATTTACCCAGACCACGATGCAATATATCATGGTGAGATCATGAGATCATTCGATATCGAATGAACAATTTGATACTGTATATTTAACGTCGATGCAACACTGCATATACGTTTATTATTAACAGAGATAAATAATAGTCAAAATTAGTAGTCAAAGTTGGTCGATTTAACGAGAACGGTCATGAATATATTTTTTTGAAAAAAAATTACGTGTTTATTTTTCGTAAATTTTTTTTTACCCATACGACCATTCGATGTCGAATGAACACTTTGATATCGTATATTTAACGTCGATGCAACACTGCATGTCCATTATATATTAAAAGAGTAAAAAAAAAGTCAAAGTGGACAGTCAAACTTGGTAGGTTACTATTAATTCAATGTTAATTGTATAATTACATTTTTATCCCTAGTGTTATATTATAATCTAATGGTTTAGATTGGTTCTATGGTTCTGCACTAAATTAAGATTCTGCAATGATCCCGTCATATATATATATATAGATTTGGGTTCAAATGAGTACCACTAGTTTTGCGGAGTACCGGAGGTACCTCGCTTAAAATCATTTTTTTTGAAATTTTTTTCATAATCATGTTTAAATTAATAATATAAGACTACTTGAAGAAAATCACACATAAACACACACTATAACTATGTGAAACGTGTGTGTTCACATGATATGTACTGTTGTGAATGTGTGTTCACAACTAAGCATGTTCACATGAATTTTTTCACGTTCACATGACTTTTTAGATGATAGAAAGTGTAAATGTATATAATTTTTTACGAATAGCCTTATATTATTTGTATCTAAATGAATATGAAAAAAAATTCAAAAAAAATACTTTTTTCCGGAGCAAGTTCATATCTGAAGCCCGTGTGTTCACAGGTACTCACGGTACTCTGCATTTTTTAGGTACTCACACGAACCATATATATATATATATATATATATATATATATATAGACACACACACATCCCATCACATATAGAAGACATGGTTCTTAGTCGACATAGCTAAAAAAAGGAGCTAACTTGAACTTACATAATTGCTTTCCAAATTTAGAAATCTTTAGTCAACAAATTGTATTATTTCGATAATGGGTTTCTTATAGTATAATAAAGAAAGCAATAACAATGCTATTCGAAAAATCCATGCGCAAAGTCTTAAAAGAACCATAACATGCAAGAATACACAAAAGCTTAATTATTGTACGCCAATTAATCGCTTGATAAGTGTTTCTATAGAGATTTGATTGTCAACCAATAGGTGAAACCGAGAGATATAAAAAGGAAGATATATGAATAAGCTGACCTCATTATAATGAAAGAAAGCCCAAAGAAAGTCGATTTCCAAGCACAAATAGTTCAAAATCGTCAAGGAGCAACCAGGATGAAAAAAAATTACAAAACATAACTTTAGTGAAAACAAAAATAACCCTAAATTACAGACCTAAATGCTCAAAAAATAACCACTCAATTACAACACAATAAACCACCAAAATGTGAAATCGAACCAAAGGTAGAGAAGATAAACAAGTAAGCAATTTATGAAATTCTAAACATGTAAGCAAACATCCAATTTCATCTATAAAAAATCAAAAGAGAAGGATTTTCAATAATAGATTCAGAAGCGAGCGACCCCCTTCGGATCCAAGCATCTAACAACACTTCACTTGTGTGCCAATCAGATTTAATAAAAAAAATATGAAAAAAATTATACCCGTAAGGAAGCCAAAAAGAATTAGGAAATCATTAACAAAGGGTTCAATTTACACTTTATAGTTGGCATGTATGGTATAGGGTTAACGAATATTGTTATTAAACACGAGGGTGAGGATTAAAGTTTTATGCTACACTTTAGTTAATAAAAACTTTAATTCTGTTAATCTTGATGGTTTACCGTACAGATAGTCAAATTTGTATTTTCTTTTTATAATTGGGATGTACGGTATACCGTTGACTTCACTTTACCGTACAGATAGTCAAATACGTATTTTCATTTTTTAAAATAAATTTAATTGTTTATATTAAACAAAAGTGATTTTGGTGAATGTAATGTTTTTCTTCCTTTTGAACAAATAATTGAGGGACAACGGTTGTTATTATTGACAATGTTTCATTAAAATTTCATTATGATATTTTTTATTAATAAAATAAAAGAATTAGTTTGATTAGATATATATTTAATGTATTTATTGATAAATTTAAGAAGGGTTTAAATTTACGTTTTGATAAAATATATTTTGGTAAAAATAGTATGATGAAAAAACTATAAAATATATTTCAAACTTAAGTTTCTATTAACTTAAATTTTAGAAATATAAAGACAAAAGGAAAATGATTTGTCGTTGCAAACATCTTTATTTTTACCTTTATAAATTAAACTTAAAAAATTAATAATCACCATTAAAATACAAATAATTCCATGTGAAAAATCTATACTTCTATACTTATTAATAAATTAGAACACTAAGCGCCACATGGCGTCTTCTCCTTAATCCAAAATCTTCTTTTCCCTCCCATTTTCCCTTAAATAACTCTATTAAATTTGTAAACTAATTAATGTTTAGATGAATATGTAAATAAATAAACACTTTTTCAAATAAACCTCCATAATTATATTAAGAAAAGACAATATCATGAATAATTTAAATATTTTTAAATGTATTGAATAAACATAATATCATAGTTATATATTACTGTTATTATTATATATTAAAATGGAATTTACCTCCATAGTCCTATATTTTGATTTTCGGACCCTTTTATATATCTAGCTTTAATAATTACATAAATTAATTGATAGTATAAATAAAATAATTTTTTTTATTTTTCATAAGTTTACTTTTAAAATTAACTTGAAAACTAGAAATAAGTAATACAATAATAAACTCTTACGTATTCTTAATATTATATGATAATTCTTTTATCTCCCTATCATGAAATTTAAACAAATACTACAATTTAATATATTAACAATGTATTATTTTTTATCAAATAAAAAATTATTTATATAACTTATATTGAGTATCCTACAAATATCATTAAATAATAGTAGAATTAATATTTCTTAGAAATAGAAATGTTGTCTTTAAATTTGAAATTTTACTAATTGATTTTCTACTATTACAATTAAATAAAACAATATTATCTTCAAAATGTTTGCATATTATTTTAAACTTAGTTTTCAAACAATCTATTTTTTTTTTGTAATATTAACTTAAATACTCCATCATATTGGACATAAATTAATTATACAATACATTTTTGTTATTTTAAATCTAATTTTCGTTGAAAATAAATATATAGATTCATTTATGTTTGTCTAATAAAATTTATTTGATTCAAACAATATAGTAGTAATCAAAACTTTATAAGATCTGTAAAATTGCTAATCTAAATTGATTATCATACAAAAATTTTGAATTTATTGTTTCAAATGGGTTATTATAATAAAACAACAAATGAAATACAATTGTAGACATTGGTGAATAAATTTATTAGTTTTTTGAAGGTTAATTATGTATGTCCTCATATCATGGGTTTTAAGTCATATTTTATATGATTTTAAATATACTCTATATAATATAATTTTAACATGTGTACTTACATTTTTAAATATATTTGTAATGATAATTTACTTTTATATCTATTATTTAACATAGTCATGTATAACATGGGTCAATAAACTAGTAAATCAATAAAACAAACACAAACCATCGCACCTTGGATATATGCCTTGCCGGCTCCAAAAAATATAAATTTCAAAAATCTCATAGGTTAGCATTAGGAAACACCAACTTTCATTTACTATTGTCTATGAATAAATTTCTGAAACTCTTGAATCTTTTAACATTTTTTATTTTATTAAAAGTATATATGACTTATTTAACGAGTTATTCTATGGTAACGATACATAAACATAAATGATCATGCAGAAATCTATCAACTTAATCGTAAAAGTGAAAAAAAAAATTATTTTTGTTAAAGGGTAATTCTATATGCTAATTACAAACCCCAATTCAACCATTCAATAAGTTAATTGTTTTACTGTCTTGACAAATATTAAATCAAAAACAATATTCTTGAAAAATTAAAAACTTTATATGAAGTTAAACAGTAAAGAATATATAATAACTTAATTATAAAAAAAACAATATGTTTTCACTTTTTTTTTTTGTGTTTTCGTACCTTCATATTATTTTTCTTTCAAAAAAAGTAAATCAAGATTTTTTTTTGGTTCAGTAAAATTTGACTATTAGATACCGGTATTCAGTTTTTAAAAATCCGGTTTAACAATTATAATCGGGCTTTAATAGTCAAATTTCGCAAAACCAGAAAAAAAACTTTAGAACTTTAAAAAAAAACATGGAATGACGAAAACACAAGAACTGTGAAAACATGTTTGGGTTTTTTTTTATAAAACAAATCTTTAAGAATAATAAAAAAATTATATAAATTTTAACAGTGCGAAAAGAATATAAAAACTTAATTATACATAAAAATAAATAAAAAGTTCATTTTTTCAACACTAACCTAAAATTTTCACCCTATGTGGGTGACATTTTCTGAATTTTTTCATGAAAAAAACTATATATATTCCGTGGGTATATATGCATGTCCCACATGCTTAATTTTCATATTTTAATCTCATTCAAACTGATCAAATATATACAGCTACACAGCCCACAACTTACCTAAGACTTTTAAATCTTGCTGACCACATCCAGTCAACCCACACCCACTCCTGGTTTCCAAGAAACCACCACCTGACCACCTTCTCGAACCCACTTACCTATATATACACACATAACCCATGAACCACCATATGACCTCACCCAACCCACTTCACCCTCTTAATTTACTAAAAACTACTTCTTTTTCATATCAAGAAATCTTGAAAACCCTAAAAAAAATGCCAATGGTTAGCAGTACAAGATTCAATATGTTGCCATCAGACTGTGTTTCGACTGTTGTATCGCTCACTTCGCCTGCTGATGCATGTCGGTTAACCCTCGTTTCGTCCTCGTTACGTTCGGCTGCTGGTTCTGATACCGTTTGGAACCGGTTCTTGCCGAGTGATGTGTCGAGTTACCTCTCGAGAACATTTACTCGGGTCGAGTTCTTTTCGAAGAAAGATTTGTATTTCCAGCTTTGTGATTCAATTCTCATTGATGGTGGAATTAGGGTAATTAAGTATATATGTTTTCTTTTTTTGGAATTCTGATTAGTTTTTATTAATTATTTTCTATTCATTAATTGTGTTTTTTTTTTTTGGTTTTCAGAGCTTTTCATTAAACAAAGTAAGTGGAAAAAAGTGTTGTGTTTTATCTGCAAAAGCACTATCCATTTCTTTAAGCAATGAACCAAACCACTGGACCTGGACAACAGATTCTGATTCAAGGTTAGTTAAATTTTATAATTAAGATTAATTAACCAAATCAAGAAAGTCAAACTTTGATTTTTCTGGTCAAATGTGATGTTTTTCAACTTTTAAGTTTACTGAAATAATTAATTCAAGTAAATAAAAACTATTTTTAGAAACATGGTATTTAAGGTGATATGATGAAATAGATATTAAATGAATGGTTATCTATATTATATTTGAGTATGTACGGTTCACCGTACAAACTACGTGTTCAATAAAAGGTTTAGGTTGCGTTTAGTTTACGTAAACTAGTCATTTTTTAATTTCAGTTTTCAAATTATAGTTTTTAGAAAAAAACAAGGGTTTCTATGAAAAGTGAAAACTTGTTAAGATGATAAAGTTTTAGTTTTAAGAAAAACAAGATAATAAAAAAATAGGATAGGTGATGGAAAAGTAAGAGAGAGAAAGAGAGTATTATAAAGAAATTAGGTACGTAGTAGAAAAGTAAGAGAGAGAATATGAAAAGTGGTATTTTAAAAAGTGAAATGAAAATTTATGAAATTTTTGTTAAGTAAACAAATTTTCATTTTTGTTGAAAAATGAGATGAAAATTTTGAAATTTTTTTGTAACTAAACGCACTCTTAAAGTTTACTGAAATAAATGAAGCTAAAAAAACCATTTTCAGAAAGATGGTAATTTAAGATGATGAAATAGATGTTATATTACCATCTATATTACATTTGAGTATGTACGGTACGTGTACCGTACAAACTACGTGTATTTGATTTTTTTAGGTCAACAAAGTTGTATTGTAATAAAGTTGTATTTTTGTTATATTATAAGATTAGTCATCATACTGTGTAGAAAAATTCGAAAAGGAAAATGTGATATATGAAAGATATGCTAATGTTCACTTTTTGCGTTATTGTTCAGATTTTCAGAGGTGATAGAGCTTAAAAGAATATCCAGCATTGAAATTGAAGGAAGAATAAACACTGAGGATTTATCATCAAACACGTTGTATGGTGCATATTTGATCATCAAAGTATCTGATCGTTCATTTGGATTGGACTCTATTCCTTCCGAGATATCAGTCTCCAAGGACGAATGCTCGGTTACCAACACCGCATATTTGTGCCCTATTGACGACAATAAGCACAAGCTAGAATCGTTGTTTTTCATGAACCGGAGGCAAATGATGAAAAAGAGAGTGGCGGAAGGAGAAGGTCGGCGGCCGAGTAAAAGAGACGATGGATGGATGGAAATTGAACTTGGAGAGTTCTTTGTTGGAGAAAAAAGTGAGGGGGTGAAAATGAAGTTAATGGAAGTTAAGGGGCATCAACTAAAAGGAGGAGTTATCATTGAAGGAATTGAAGTTAGGCCCAAATATTAATTATAACTCAATTAAGCCCTTGAAGAGTTGAAAAATGGTTAAAATTTGAAAATTCATACACATTTTTTTTTTAAAAAAAAAAATGCTAACCCAAGTAAGAAAATTGTATTTTCCATTGTGGGAAAAGGTTATTTTTTCATTCATTTGTGTATATGTAATTCTTTTCATTAAAGGGAAATCAAAGCTTTGTCCTTTCAATATGTGGCTTTTTTTCAATGACATAAATCTTGAGAATATCTCATTAAATAACGATTTTAGATCTCATTTATTAAATTACTAGTTTTTTACCCATGTATTACACAAGATAATTAAATAACTGTTTTTATTAAATTAATATAATTTCAAAATATAATCATAGAAATGAAAAATAAAATAACAATATTATACTACTAAATAGATTATTGAAAATATATAAAGCTTGTAATAAAAAAAAAATACATAAATAAGAATTAAATAATAACGAAGAAAGAAAAAATTATAAAATTCGGTAAATAGTCAAACTTTTTTTTTTTCTAACTTAGTTAATTATTTATTAACATTTTTAAAGAGTTTAGATAAGAAGATAAAGAAACACATGAGTTGTGAACTCAAATTTAATCCGAGATAATAGACAAACTTTTTCCTAAATCTATTTAATTATATTTTAACATATAAATTGTAGATTATTACATGTGTTACATCTAAATTATGCTAATTGACATTTTAATTGGGTGTCAAGTGGCATCATTTAATATTTTAATAGAATGATAGATATATTAACCTACATATTATATAGACATAATTAATAAATAACTATTTTTAGTAAGATACAAATTTATTATATTGTTATAAAATAAAAAATAACAAAGTGTCGATACTATATAAATAAAAATTTTTAAAAATATGAAAGTTTTGTGTTACATTCTTATTGGTATAATAAAAATAGAAGATAGAAACATGTTTAATGGAGTAAAATTACATAGTAAAGAATTTCTTAAAATTTTATAAAATAATTTAAAATAAACCGTTTAGGTAATTTTAAGTGATTAAGTTAAATTGGCTTTCATTAATAAAACTTATAATTTTATTGGAATTAATTTTAGTAATGAGAGAAAATTATATTAAGAAATTTTGAAAGGAAAATAAAATTTTGGCAAGTTCTTACAATCCCGACTACAATCTTACCATTCGATCTTACAAAGATAAAATCAAACTTAGATAAGATCACTATCTTGACAACATTATTTTATCATTTTGAGTGCTAATTTTGGTACATGTGAAAGATATAGTACTTATTTGAAAGTGTTTCGGGGTCATGTCACTTTTTTTAATGAATATCCATCAAGTTCTGTCAAAATCAATAGTCATGTTAAAAAGTATATTTACATAATAGATGTTTATTATATTATTTTAGTCAAATGCATTACGCATGAACTATATATTGATTTTATTTGAGTGCGCATTGGTTTTGAACGAATTTTTGAAAACTTGTGTTTTATTGTAGGGTCTAAAATATTAATTATAAAAATAAATATAACAACAAATAAATAAAAATATTTTTCAAACAAATCAAACAACAAAACACAACTTGTAACATCTGCTAATTTTGAGGTAATTAATTTATTTCTAGTCATTTAATTTAATTATTTGATTCAAGAAAAAATATAGATAAATTATCAAATTTGGTTGTTGATCTTTAAATGTTTAATTGCATAACTTTTATGAAATAATGATAAATATATATTTATAGGTGATTTTTTTAAAAATAAAATAAAATAAAATAAAAAGAAGGGTAAATTACAATTTTCGTCCCTGTGATTATATAAAAATTATGGTTATCATCCTTCTCATGATAAAATTACAATTACAATACTTATAGTTGGCGTTTTGTTATGCATTTGGTCCTTTTATCCAAAAAATTTTCAAAAATGACAATTTTACCCTTTCACTTTATTTCATTTTTGGTCCCTCATCAAAATATTTCTTTATATTTCATTTTTTAATGATTTATTATTATACTTATTATTATTTATTTAATATATTTTTCTTATTATTACTATTAAAATTTAAATAAAGTAATAAATTATTTAACATGTTTTATTTTCATTATGAATTTGACATTTCTATTACTACTACTACTACTACTATTATTATTATTATTATTATTATTATTATTATTATTATTATTATTATTATTATTATAGTTTAAGTATTTACATGAATAATTAGTAGTAATTGAAAATAATTTGCATATGACTAAATTTAATATATTTTATTGTTGTTAATTATTGTTATTAATATTGTTAATATTGTTCTTACATATAAAATTTAAACATATATTGAACTATTTATATATTTAGTTTTTAAAAGGTAAAATTTTTAACTATTTATCATTCAACTTATTTATCTTTTGTCTCTACTTTATATTACTTTATTATATAAATACTTATAAATTTAGTCATATTTTTGTCTAAATTTATACATATATGTATTAATTTAAACATTTTATTTTTTTTCTATTTTTATAAAACTTTTATGCTCGATGAAATTTTAACTTAATAAAATATATTATTTAACATGTAATCCATTCTAATTTATTTATTTTATAAAGTTAATATTCATATAAATTAAAATGTACAATGTACTATTCCATTAATCATAATAAAAACTACGTACAAATTTATAACAAAATTTAATAAATTAATTTAACTTATACACAAATTCTTATATTTTGTTAAATTTAACTACCTTTAAACATATGCGGTTTATATGTATATAAAATTTTTAGTTTCAAAAAAATTATATATTTCATTACGACGTTATATATATGTATATATATACATATACAACATACATGTATGTATGTACTCTAAAATAAATCAAAATATATGCACTTAATAAAATAAATAAATTAAAGATAACTAAGTATTTTTATGAGTAATATATAATATTAAAAAAGATAAATAAATTATACATGTTAGAATATATTGTAATTGATGGAAGTCAAAGTATAGGGTTTGTTTTGTAATTCTTCCATAGTTGTGAAAAATGTGTATATATATAGTAAGTTTGACTTTCAATGTATTACGTCTGACAATTTCACTTTTGGCAAATTACAATTTAGAGAAAAACGTTTTCTGTCAATTTGGAAGATCTCATCATTTTGTAATCGACATTTGGAATACAATCATTCGGTCAGTTTTAATTTGTGTTATTGTTCTTATGATTGAATTGTTAATTGATTGATATAGAAACTGTAAATCACAATTGGTATCAGAGCTTTAGGGGTGAAAATTTGAATCTGAGATTGAATTTTTTTCGAAATTGTTCACTGTTCTTGAGCATTTTTTCGAAAAACCCTAAAATCACCAAGGGTTTTTAATCTGTTGATCAAATACAGTGAAAATTGGATCGAAGATAAAGGATCAATAGTCGATTCAATTGATTATAAACTTGAATTGATTCACAAAACACAGAAAAAGATCTAGACATTTTTGTCAAATTTTGAAAAACACAAGTTCGACTACTGTTCTATTGAAAAAGTCTATTCTAGATCTATTTTTGGACAAAAGTGTTTTACAAAAAGTGTTGTAATCAAAATCCTCACCTTCGATTTCAATTTGAGTGAAAATGGGCAAAATTTTCGAATTAATTTGAATTTCAGACTTGAAAAATCTGAAAAATTAAGAAACTCGAAATATACATATCTTATGTGTCATTCGAGTTGAATACTTGTGAAATTCGAGTTGACAACAGTGTCAATCGAGTTGACAAACAGTGTCTATCGAGTTGGATTTAAAGGTGATTCGAGTTTACTTAATTCATCAATCGAGTTGGATTTAAAGTAATTCGAGTTTACACAATTAATCAATCGAGTTGCAACCTTGTTGATTCGAGTTGAAGTGATAATTCAATCGAGTTTACTGTCAAATTGAATTTGATTCAAGTTTATAAGTAAATTTGAAGTTCATTCGAGTTTATTAAAATTTGAATTTAATTCGAGTTTCACAAAAGACAAATTTCGAGTTTCTCAAATGACCAATTCGAGTTTCACATAAGAGTTGATCGAGTTTCACTATAAAACACAAGTTTCTGAACATAATTCGAGTTTCACAAAGGATATTTCGAGTTTCATACTAAACTCATTCGAGTTTCATAATAAACTCATTCGAGTTTCATACTAAACTCACTCGAGTTTCTCTTAGCCTAATTCGAGTTTCACCATCTATCATTCGAGTTTTACAGAAAGCTTATTCGAGTTTCATAGAAGATTAATTCGAGTTTCATATAATCATTATTCGAGTTTTTGCATTTTACAAAACAACAAGCTTATTCAGTGTTTGATTCAAATTGATAATTGCTACTAACAAGTTACTGTGTTGTAGATTTCAGTTGATCATTTCAGTACTAATCTGTGTTTCAAAGTTTGATCAAAATTCAACTGTTGATCAACATTTTCAATCTCAATCAAAGTTCATCAGATCTTGGACAGTTTCCAAAATATCAGTCAAAATGTCGAAGGACGCTCTAGCAATGGGTTCAGAAACCAAACCCCCAATTCTATACAGGGGAGAATACGTTCAATGGAGGGAGAGGTTTCTAGAATTCATCAGCTTTCATGATCTATCAGAAGAGATGCTGAAATCCTTAACAGAAGGACCAGCCACATTTATGGAAACAATACCTGGAGTACCAACAGGTAATCCCCCGATTCCACCAAGGATAGTCGAGGTTACCAACTCGACTGAGACTCAAAAGAAGAGAAAACTAGGGGATAAAACAGCCAGAAAATTACTTCTGATATCCATTCCCAATGATATTTACATATGCCTCACAAACACAAAAACTGCCAAGTCAATATGGGATGAAGTGTGTAAACTGATGAGGGGATCTGACAGAGCTGCCACAAACAGGGCTAGAAACAGCCTAATGACGTTTGAAAATTTCAGAGCCCGTGAAGGAGAACTACTGGAAAACACTTACCTAAGGTTTGTGAGTTTGGTAAGTGAAATGAAACGAAATGGAGTGACAAAGTCCAATCTGGACATAAATGTCAAGTTCCTAAACGTTCTGAATCCTGAATGGGAGAAATATGCTATGATTATCCAGCAAACAAATGATATTGAAGAAATGGATTTTCATATGATATTTGAGAACCTCAACAACTACCAAGAAGTTGTGTTGAGGAAATTATCAGGAAAGAAGAAAGCCGAGAAAGAAACTGCTGATCCATTGACTCTACTGGCAGAGAAAAAGTACAAATATAAAATGAAAAAGGAGAAAAGAGCAGTAGTCAGCAGTACATCCTCCGAATCAGAATCCTCCAATTCATCTGCAGATTCAGAGATCGAAGAAATGAAAAAGCAGATGGCACTGCTAACAAAAGCTTTTCAAAAGAAGTTCTACAGAAAGCCAACCAACAATAAGATGCGCTACAAAACAGGCTCGAGGAAAATTGAGAAGAAGGACAAATACGAAAAATCTGGAGAGAGCAGTGGAAGAAAGACTGACAAATATGAAAAATCAGACAAGTCAGCAAAGAAAGATTCAGAACATAAATGTTACAACTGTGGAAAACCAGGTCATTATGCCCGAGAATGTAGACTCCCAGTAGTAAAAAACTCAGACTATTATACGAGAAAAGCTCTCTTAGCCAAAGAAAAAGAGTCTGGAAAAGCTCTTATGGCGGAGGATGACCACTGGCTGCAGTTATCTGAAGATGAAGATATTCTGGATGAAGATGCTCATATTTGCCTGAAATCAGAGGTTCTCAATGAGTCAGAATTGAGTGAATCAGCTATGATAGCTGAGGATGAAGTATGGGTTGGTTTAACTGATGAAGAAGATGAAGAAAGACAAGATTCTGAGGAGGAAGAGACAGAAGAAGTTGCGTTGATGGCAACTGGAAAAACTGATGTAGAGCATAATGAAGATTCCGAGTCAGACAGATCAGATGGATCAGACAAACCGGAGGTACATTCTAACACTGACTCTGATTTTGACGAATCTTGTGTGCTAGAAGAGAAACTAACTCATATGGCCTTTATGCTTAAAAAGTTTGAAAAATCATTAAAGGCGGAAAAGAAAAATGCTCATTCTTTGGAAAACAAACTTCGAAATGAACATAACTTAGTTTTAGATTTTTCCAAAGATAAAGCATTAGCCTTACGACCAGTTTCAGATTTACAAGATAAGGAAAGAGAACTACAAAGCAAAATACTTGATCTTAATCAGAATATATCTGACTTACAAGAAAGACTGAGAATAGCAGAATTAGAAGCTTCAAACTTTTCTGTAAAATATCATGCTATTTTTGAAGAACGAACTAAACTTTATGAGAAAATAAAGAAGATGGAAGATGAATTTATAAAAAGAGGGCAAACAGATCAAACCATTTATTTAAATCAACCAAAAGACACAGAATTTTATAATTCTAAATCTGGAACTGGTTGGGAAAATCCAAAGTATCTGACAAAAGCAATATCTAGTTCACCAACATTATATGATGTCAGATACAAGAACTTAGGATTGAAAATGGCGTTTATGAAAGTATCTGATGAAGTAGAATGTAGTGAAGAAACAAAAAGATTACGATCAGACAAAATGTAAAATTCTGTTGATTATAACAGAATAAATGAAACAAATAATAGTACTGATATTAAAGAAGAGTACATTCAAACATATTCTGAAAAGGATTTGTCTGAATTACCTACTCAATCTCAAAAGTTATATCTGCCATCTTCAATTCTAGAAAAGATAAATTCTGATCTAGAATTGAAAATTAAAAATTTTGAGACAGAGACTAGAACTCTGAAGGCTGAACTAAAAACTATGGAACAAAAGTTACAAAATCAGCCTAAAAACATAAAGTTGTCTGATCCACAATCTTCAACTTCTCTAGATTCTATCAATTCAGAAAAGGAATTTGATCTGTTTATGCACTCTGACTTTAATTCCTTAGAGGAAATGTTTGTTAAAATTGATGAATTTGTTAAACCTCTGCATAACAAACAATCAGATGATAATCAAGAACCTGTTAAAATTCTGCAAAGAATTTCTTCAGACTCAATTAAATCATCTGAAAATTCACCAATTTTACAACAAAAGAAGGAGAAAACAAAAGTTATTATTAACACTCCTAGCTTTGAAAAAGGTGAATCATCTTCAACAAAGAACTCCATTACACTCAGAGTTCAATCTTCAAAAGGTAAGAGAAATTTACAGAAGAAACAAGTATCTAAGTCTACTAATTCTCATGTTTCTTTTATGTCAGATATCATTGTGAATGGGTCGAGAAAACAAGTTTGGAGAAAGAAGAAGAAAGAAAAGAAAAACAAGAATATAAAACAAGAGTGGCGCGTGAAGAATAACATTGTTACAAATAGAAATAGCAACATTGAAAACTCTGTCTGTAATAATAAACTTGTTAATAATTCTTGTATCAAATTCTCTAGAACAGACTTAATTGCTTTGAACTCTACTGCTTGTAAACCTTTGATTGTAAAATCTGATAAGCTCGTCTGGCAACCAAAGAAAAAGGACCCATGTTCTCATCAGAAAAAGGTTCCACAGAAAATCATTTCAAAAACAGTTCCACCACGAATTGTACAAAAGTGGATACCTAAACGAACTATTCAAATGTGGGTACCTAAAACAACATCAACTGTTTAGCAGAAAGCCATATCTGTTGAAAAATCAAATAATACTTTGCATGATATACCTAAAACAAATGTACCCAACTACAAGTGGGTACCTCATGTGTTATTTCGTCTTATAGGTAAACCATGTTTGGTATCTTGACTCCGGATGTTCCAAGCATATGACCGGACAAAGAGACATACTCACGAACTTTGTAGAAAAGTTCTGTGGGACGGTCAGATTTGGAAATGATCAGTTTTGTCCGATCAGAGGATACAGGAGTCTCACATATGTCAAAATTACCATTCAAAAGGTTCTTCATGTTGATGGTCTTGGACATAATTTGTTTAGTATTGGACAGTTGTGTGATAAAGGATTAGAAGTCAATTTCAATGTCAATCGGTGCAACATCAGATCTGGAGAAGGAAAGGAAATATTAGCAGGAAAAAGGAAAACCAATTTGTACTCCATTGATTTAGCCTCGATTAATCTGAAGAAAGATGTCTGCTTACTGTCAAAAGCTACATCTAAAACAGCATGGCTATGGCATCGTCGCCTTTCACATCTGAACTTCAATGAATTAACCAACCTAGCGAAAGGAGGGTTAGTTAAAGGGCTACCAACTCTCAAATTCCAAAAGGAGCAGTTGTGTGCCGCATGTGAAAAAGGAAAAATGACAAGAGCTTCACACAAATCCAAAACCGAACACTCATCTACGAGAGCACTGGAATTACTACATATGGATTTGTGTGGACCAATGAGAGTACAAAGCATTAATAAGAAACGATACGTATTAGTGATAGTTGATGACTATTCACGATACACATGGGTTTTCTTCCTGAGGTCCAAATCGGATGCAATCGAAATTATCATAGACTTCATCCGGAAAATACAAGTGAAGTTGCAACTCACAATTCAATCAATCCGCTCAGATAACGGAACAGAATTCAAGAACAAATCACTTACTCATTTTTGAATTCTGTAGGAATTACACATCAGTTTTCAGCTGCTAGAACTCCACAACAAAACAGTGTCGTTGAAAGAAGAAATCGGACAGTAGTTGAATCAGCTAAGACGATGCTGGCATATTCAAATTTACCGTTATTCTTATGGGCAGAAGCAGTTGCAACAGCTTGTTTCACACAGAATCGTTCAATCATAAATAAGAGATTCGAAAAGACTCCTTATGAATTGTTTAATAAACGAAGACCTAATATTAAATTTTTCCATGTCTTTGGTTGCAGATGCTTTCTTCTAAACGACAAAGACAATCTTGGAAAGTTTAATCAAAAGGCAGATGAAGGAATATTCATCGGATATTCAAAGGAGTCGGTTGCCTTCCGTGTGTACAACAAGAGAACCAAGACAGTCAACGAGAGCGTGAACGTCAAATTCGATGAAGGAGTGGTAATGGCTTCTGAACACACCAGTTCAGGACCCGAACCTAAAATGCAGACTTCATTGGAGTCAACTGAACAAAATGCTGAACCCTCAGAATTACATAAGTTGTTTGAGAATTTTTATGAAGACTATTTTGAAAAGCCCAAAACTAATGTTCTAAATTTGGTGCCTGACAGGATTACTGAAGATCCCGTCGTAGTCTCTGATCTTTCTCATCAACAAGTTTCAGAAGAAACTGGAGAAGCCTCAACAACAAATGTGCAATTGACAACTGAGATTGCACAACCCATTGAACCTCCAAATTCTTCTGAAACCCCCTTAACTTCTGAACTTTCAGAAGCTCCTAACTCAGATATCCCACCTACTACATCTGAAGTAACCCCCCAACCAACATATCTAGATCGTAATCCCAATCAAGACCAAATAGAACCGTTTCCACATACTTTTAAGTGGACAAGAAATCACCCAATAGAAAACATTATTGGTGATCCATCCGCTTCAGTCCAAACCAGAAGGGCCACCATAAATGAGTGTCTATTTTCAAATTTTCTAAGTAAAATAGAGCCCAAGAATGTAAAAGAAGCACTTCTGGACGCTGATTGGATTGTGGCGATGCAAGAAGAACTGAACCAGTTCGAACGGTTAAAGGTCTGGAGACTTGTTGAGCGCCCAAAAGACAAATTCATTATAGGCACGAAATGGATCTTTAAAAACAAGAAGGAAGAACATGGAGTAATCATTCGGAATAAAGTTCGTCTCGTTGCCAAAGGATACAGCCAACAAGAAGGGATTGATTACGATGAAACTTTGCACCAGTTGCACGAATCGAAGCGATTAGAATGTTTTTAGCTTTTGTCGCTCATAAAAATTTTACAGTTTATCAAATGGATGTTAAAACTGTGTTTTTAAACGGGGAACTAACAGATGAAGTATATACATATCAGCCCGAAGGTTTTACTGATCCTTCGAAACCTGATCATGTATATATTTCAGACAAGTCACTGTATGGCCTTAAACAAGCACCACGTGCTTGGTATGATGCACTTTCAACATATCTGTTGAAATGTGGACTTAACAAAGGTGCAGTTGACACAACCCTGTTTATAAAACGTCAGGGGCCGGATATCATAGTTATACAAATATATGTAGATGACATAATATTTGGGTCTACAAATCCGGAATTTTGTAAGAAATTCACATTTTTAATGTCCTAAAAATTCGAAATGAGCATGATGGGAGAAATAAATTTTTTCTTAGGATTACAAGTTAAACAATTAGCTGATGGTATTTTTATCAGTCAGTCAAAATATATACAAGACATGTTAAAGAAATTTAACATGGTCAACAGTACTCCTATGAAAACTCCCATGGCTCCAGATTCAAAGTCAAAACTCGATGAGGACATTTCGGGGAAACCTGTAGATGTAACTCACTATCGAGGTATAATTGGGTCATTGATGTACTTAACAGCTAGTAGACCGGATATTATGTTTGCTACATGTGTCTGTGCAAGATATCAGGCAAATCCTAAAGAATCACATTTAACAGCTGCGAAAAGAATTTTAAGATATCTCAAAGGAACTCCAAACTTTGGTTTGTGGTATCCTAGAGAATCTTCATTTAATCTAACTGCTTTTTCTGACGCTGATCACGCAGGTGATAAGATGGACAGAAAAAGTACGTCTGGAGCAGTACAGTTCTTAGGTGACAAACCCATGTGCTGGTCATCCAAGAAACAACATTGCGTCTCATTGTCTACAACTGAAGCAAAATACGTTGATGTATCTTCCTGCTGTTCTCAAGTGTTGTGGATGAAGTTTACACCGAAGAAAATACCCATCTACTGTGATTCTTAGAGCGCAATAGCTATTGCATCAAATCCGGTGCAACATTCAAAAACAAAACACATTGACATTCGGTACCATTTTATAAAGGATCATGTAGAAAATGGAAATATAGAATTATATTTTGTGCCTATTGAATATCAACTAGCTGATTTGTTTACCATAGCGCCAGATGAAAAAAGGTTTAATTTTTTGGTATACAAATTAGGTATGTTGAATCGTTAAGATTTAATAATTCAGTAGTTTCAATTTATAATTTTAAATTTTCATTTTTTTATTTTAATCTGATGTTAAATTCTTGAATCTTAAAAGTTCAATATTATTTGGAATTTAACAAGATCTGGATTTTCATGTGCAGGGGGAGCAGAAAGTGAATTTATCTGGTTTTGAGAAAATCTGATACAATTTATCTGATATTTTGTAGGGGGAGCTGAGCTGAGAAATATAATACACATTTGAGGGGGAGCAACATTCAGAAATTAAAGGGGGAGAATTTTGAATTTTTTTAGTTTAGTTTATAATTTTTTTTATGTTTTTGTTAATTTTTGTTTATGTGTATTTTCAATTTTTTTGTTGTTCTTTCTTTTCAATTTTTTTTTCTTTTGTTTGTTGTTGTTGCTTGTGTTTAAATCTGGTTTTAAAATTTTTTTTATTTTCTTTATTTTATCAGAATTTTTTTTTTGTTTTTGTTGTTGTTTTATTTTGTTAAAAAAAATTTTTTTGAAAAGATGTTGGGTTTTTGTAGATAAATGGGTTTTTATTTGATGGTGTTGAAATTGGACCAAGTTAAGTTTTATACAAAGATGGGCCGGGTAATAATACCTATAAATTTGAAATTCAAATTTCAAATTAATTTTTTCGATATCCGGTTCCTACTTTCATCTTCTCACCAAGTTTCTACATCATTAAGCAAACTCAAAAACCCACATTAATTCGACTACATCAAGATTTCTTTTCATCAATTTGTAAGTAAATGTTTTTGCTTTTTGTAACATCCTCGGATTTAAATTATTATATTTGAAGTTTATTAAGTTTAAATTTTGTATTAAGTTAAATTATTGAAAATGATTATGTATTTGAATTTATGAAAGTTGATTGCATATTATGGAAATTTAAAATTTTTATTTATTAAGTGAAAATAATTATTAAGAATGATCATTAAAAGGCTATTGATGAGAATTATGATGAAAAATCAGTATTTAGATAAACTAGTTGAGTTGAGGGGCTAAAAGTGTTAAAATTCGAAATTATGGAATAAAAGACCAAAGGGTCTTTCATTTGAAATATCACACTCTCTCTCATCCCTCGGCTCTCTCTCTCTCTCTACAAATTGAAGAACATCAAAACTCGGATTTGAAGTCTGAAAATTGGAATTAAGATTGCTTGGAAGGATTTATAAACACTGCAATTGAAGATTTGAGGTAAAAATCCTTTAAATTCAGATTATTAAGCATTTTTGGTTCGGTTTTTATATAAACCGAAAATTTGATTTTGGGGATTCAGATGTTAATGCATGTTTAATGTTGTTATGGATTAATGCAAATCGAGTATCTGAGATGTTATATATAAAATTTTAACTTCTGAATCAACCTCTAAGTATGATTTTTAGAGATTTGTGTGTGTTTTAGTGTGTGTGTTCTACGGATGGAACAAAATGAACAGAATGGGTTTAATTTGATATGTGATAGTGTTAATATTGGTGTTAAAAGGGTTGAAAATAGATGTATTTTAGTTGGTATAAGTTATTCCATGTATTAAACTAGTACCAAAAACGATGGAATTAAATCTGAAATTGTCAAAACTGCACAAACATGAACACAGTGGGATCCGAATTCGGATCCGAGATGAACTCGGATCTGGTCCGAATTCGGATGAGGCCCGGATTTCTGGAAAATTAATATATCAAAATATTCTAAGTGTTTGAATTTCGGATGTGGTCCGAATTCGGTTGGGGACTGAATTCGGATATGGTCCGAAGTTAGCATGTGGTTCGAATCTAATAAATGGTTCGAATTTACAAAGGGTCCGAATTGGGACTTATATATACGTGAACCGAATTGAGAAATATGTGGGATCCGAACTGGGGTCCGAATTCGGGTGGGGTCCGAATTCGGACATAGATCCGAAACTGGGACCAAATTTTGCAAGAATTATAAAATTAAGTTTTATGAGATTAAACAAGTTATTGACACGATGTGCTGTTACAACTGAATTAACAGGTCCCTTGTGGTGTTGTTTAACCCACAGTGGGGTACTTTGTGGATCCGGTTGAAATCCCGAGGAGAAATAAAATTTGAATAAAGATAATAACGCACCCACTGTGAGTACCTTTGATTTTAACATTGTTGCATCTGCATTATGTTTGCATTACCTGCTGAGGCACGTTGTTTCATGTTCGTTTGGCATTCTACTAACATGCGTTTATGTTGATGCACATTCATATTTGTTGCATGTCCGTTCATTTGTTGTGCATCTTTTCGATGGACCTGCGTGGTCGCATCTGTACTCTGATGTTACTGTGCTATATGACCAAGAGTTTGACACCTCTGTGGTCAGGATAGACAGTAGGTCATCCCCGATGTAATGTCTGCCTCAGATGGTTGGTTATTCTTATGCCGAGTGTCAGCTCGAAGGAGCTGCGGCTCGGGTTTGCGTACTTGGAGTACGTGTGGGGTATACGGTATGTGTTACCGCGGTTACCCTGGGTGGCATCATAATGATTTGTAGAATGTGTAAAATCATATGGTATTCACTAAGCTTTAGCTTACCCCTTCAGTTGTTGAATTTTTACAGGAAAAGGGAAATCCGCTGCGGGACCGTCTAGCTAGGACGTTTATTGAAGTGACTTGAAGATTTCCACTGTTTATCTTGGTATTTGTTCTATGGAAACAATGTTGTAATAATTTTGGGGATGATGTAATACATTTGGATTTGTAGACTTAGATGTGTAACCTATGTAGCACCATAGGGTGTTTGACACATTTGTATTATTTTATTATGTATTTTGCTTCCGCACTTTAAAGTAAGGTATCAGATCATTATATATCTGTTTGTTGGTGAATAATCCTGGGTGAATGGTAATTGGTGGTTAATGTGGCATGGGTGTCACAGCTTATGGTATTAGAGCAGTAGTTTGAGATTCAAGTGTCCGTGAGGTCTTGGTCTCAAACATTAAGTGTTGACATGTAGTGATTCTAAGTAATGATCTGAACTAAGATAGGTTACGATCTAGTAATCATAAGAATATTGACTATCATACGGGACAATTGGGTGGTGTCTATAAATAAATGACATGTTACTAAATAAGTTATATGTTTCATATTTCAGAACATGTCTGGAGGAGGAATGACACCAGAAGAGACGAGAGAAATGATGCTAGCCATGATGGCTGAGCAAAATCGGATGATTCAGGACCAGTTTCGGGCTCGAGATGAGGCCGAAGCTAAACGAAGAGAAGATAAGAGAAAGAATAAGGAAAGAGAGGGAAACGATGACGAGCAAGGTGACAACACTGGGTCATCAAATAAGCCCAGGGGTTGTCGTTTCAAGGACTTTAAGGGAAATGGAGCAGTTGAATTTACTGGATTGGGTGATGCTGTTACTGCACTGGAGTGGATAACAGCTACAGAAAGGACTTTCCGAATCAGCGATTGTGCTGAGAAGGATATGGTCCGATTCGCTACTGCCATGTTCACCAAAGACGCAATAATGTGGTGGAACTCGATGGTGAATGCACTAACAATGGAGAAGGTTGCTGTAATGAAATGGGCTGAGTTTACTGAAATTTTCACTCAGCAATACTGCCCGGCCGATGAGCGCCGAAGACTTGAAGCAAAGTTTATGACGCTAATTCAGGGGACTAAGTCTGTGTCCCAGTACGCTGTAGAGTTCACGAGGCTGAGTTTGTTCGCGCCTCATCAAGTAGATACCGAGGAGAGGAAAGTGACCAGGTTTGAGGCTGGTCTTGATTTGGAGATTCGGAGGGTGATGAGCAATGTACGCTACCCCACATTTGCTGGTCTATTGGAAGCCGCCAGAAATGTGGAACAGATTTTAAGTATGTCTGGTTACGTGATGGGGTCCGCTGCTGCTTCAGCTAATCCAACACAACCTTCACCACCGAAACGCCAACGCGAAGGAGGTTATTCTGGTTCTTCACGATCATCGCAGTACTCGCCGCAACAGTCCTTCCGTCGACAGTCTAGTTCTTCCGGTCGTGCTCGTGCATACTCTATCAACACCGAGCCACAGTATTGTAACAAGTGTCATCTGGAACACTTCGGCAAGTGCACCAACGGGCGTGCGTGTTTTTGCTGCGGAGAGTTGGGCCACTTTCAGAATGAATGCCCACGGAGGTCTGATGCTTGCCATAAGTGTGGAGTATGGGGGCACTATAGTCGGAATTGTCGAAAGAATGCTCCAGCAGTTGCTGCTCCAACATCAACACGATCTTCAGGAGGTTCAAGCGGCGGTTCAGTTAACCGAGGTCGGGGTCAGTCGCAAAGGGCACCGGCTCGTGCATTTCAGATTACTGCAGAAGAGGCTAGGGAAAACCCGGAGGTGGTCACGGGTATGTTTATTGTAAACTCTTTACCTGCAAGAGTATTATTTGACTCGGGTGCCAATAGATCGTTTGTATCTACTATGTTTGCACAACAACTTGCCATGCCTTTGTCTAAGCTATCTGCTGTACTAGATATTGAAACTGCTAGTAATACTCTAGTTAAAGTAGATCATGTATACCGAAACTGCACCTTAGTGATTGAAGATGTAGTCTTCAATTTGGACTTGATTCCGATCGAGTTTAGTGAATTTGATGTAATTATCGGGATGGATTGGTTGATAGAGAACGAAGCCCACATAGTATGTAAGAAGCGGATGATAAAGATAACTACTCCGGAGGGGCGTGAGATCTGCATTTATGGGGATAGGAGAAGTGAGGATCTATGTTTGTTGACCATTGCAAAAGCCCGAAAGCTTGTTGCAAAGGGTTGTGACGCTTACCTGGCATATGCTATAGATGCCAAGGCTGAGAAGAAGACGTTGGCCGATGTGCCTGTTGTTTCACAATTCCTGGATGTGTTTCCGGAAGACTTGTCTGGCGTGCCGCCTGAGAGACAAGTGGAATTTAGAATTGATCTGATCCCTGGAGCTGCACCGGTAGCTCGTTCTCCTTATCGCCTTGCCCCAACCGAGATGAAAGAGATGATGACACAACTCCAGGAGTTGTTGGACAAGGGCTTTATTCGACCAAGTTCATCGCCGTGGGGAGCCCCTGTTTTGTTTGTGAAAAAGAAGGATGGCACAATGCGAATGTGCATTGATTACCGGGAGTTGAATAAACTGACTGTTAAGAACAAGTATCCGCTGCCGAGGATAGACGATTTGTTCGACCAATTACATGGGGCGAGTGTATTTTCTAAGATTGATTTGAGATCGGGATATCATCAATTGAAGGTTTGAGAGGAAGATGTGCCAAAGACAGCTTTCAGGACTCGGTATGGGAATTACGAGTTTCTGGTGATGCCTTTCGGTTTAACCAATGCCCCGGCAGTGTTTATGGATTTAATGAATAGAGTATGTAGATCGATGTTGGATAAATCGGTAATTGTGTTTATCGATGATATTTTAGTATACTCTAAGTCTGAAGCCGAACATGCTGATCATTTAAGGGAATTGCTGGAATTGCTAAGAAAGGAAAGGTTGTATGCCAAGTTCTCAAAATGTGAGTTTTGGCTACAACAGATTCAATTTTTGGGACATGTGATATCGGGGGCCGGAATTTCAGTAGATCCGGCTAAGGTAGAAGCGGTAAGAAACTGGGAGCCGCCTCGTTCAGCTACTGAAGTCAGAAGTTTTCTGGGGCTGGCGGGCTATTATCGGAGGTTTATTAAGGATTTTTCCAAGATTGCAGTCCCTTTAACTATGTTAACAAAGAAGAATGCACCTTTTGTATGGGAAACCGTGCAGCAAGAGGCGTTTGATATTTTGAAGAAAACGTTAAGTGAAGCACCGATACTTGCCCTACCAGAGGGTAATGAGGACTTTGTTGTATACACAGATGCTTCGAGGTTGGGACTTGGTGCAGTATTGATGCAACGTGGAAAAGTTATAGCTTATGCTTCGAGACAGTTAAAGCAACACGAGAAGAATTATTCAACTCATGACTTGGAGTTGACTGCAGTTACGTTTGCATTAAAATTATGGAGGCATTATCTGTACGGTATTAAGTGTCAACTTTACACGGATCATAAAAGTTTGAAATACATATTCAGCCAGAAGGAACTTAACATGAGACAGAGACGTTCGATGGAATTAATAAAGGATTATGACTGTGAAATCCTTTACCATCCTGGAAAGGCTAACGTGGTAGCCGATGCTTTGAGTCGCAAAGCATATGCCAAGGATTGCTGTTACATGTTGACATCTACTATGTTAACATCCACTATTATTGATGATGTCAAGGCCGCTCAGGAGGAAGCCTTGAAAGACGAAAATGTTGGTGCTGAGGATATAAGAGCACAGATTAAGGATATGGAAACAAGTGAATCGGGTTTGAAAGGTGTATATGGAAGAATCTGGGTGCCAAAGTATGGAGGCATGAGAAATGTGATAATAGAAGAAGCTCATCAGTCTAAGTTTTCTGTACATCCCGGGAGCACAAAGATGTACAACGAGCTTAAAGCAGATTTTTGGTGGCCGGGATTAAAGAAAGACATAGGCCAGTACGTGGAGAGATGCAGAACTTGTCGGTTAGTGAAAGCCGAACATCAGCAACCATATGGTAGTCTGCAACCGCTTCCCATTCCGGAATGGAAGTGGGAGCATATCACGATGGACTTTGTCACAAAATTGCCGAAAACTAGGCGTCAACACGATGCGGTATGGGTAATCGTTGATAGATTAACCAAGTCGGCACACTTCATTCCAATAAGAGAAAGTTATTCACTGGAAAAGTTAGCTCAGATTTACTTGGATGAGATTATTTCGAGACATGGAGTACCTAAGACTATAGTATCTGATCGGGACAGCCGATTTACTTCCAATTTTTGGTCGGCTTTACAAGAAGGGTTGGGAACGAGAATAGCAATGAGTACGGCTTACCGACCGCAAACCGATGGTCAAAGTGAAAGGACTATCCTGACACTTGAAGATATGATGCGGTCGTGTATATTGGATCTCGGTGGCAATTGGGACGATCATTTGCTACTGATCGAGTTTTCATATAACAACAGTTACCACGCGACGATCAAGAAAGCGCCGTTTGAGGCATTGTATGGGAGAAGATGTAGGACTCCTACATGTTGGAGGGAAACCGGTGAAACACCGATTGCTGGGCCGGCATTACTTCAAGAGACAAACGAGAAAATACAATTGGTGCGACAGAACATGAAGGCGGCCCAGGATCGTCAAAAGAGTTATTACGATAGGAGACATAAACCAATCAGTTTTGATATAAATGATTGGATTTATTTGAAGGTTTCACCTATGAGAGGTGTTACCCGTTTTGTAAAGAGAGGAAAGTTGGCTCCGAGATTCGTCGGACCATTCAGGATTACAGAGAAAGTAGGAAATCAGTCGTATCGGTTGGAGTTGCCGGAAGAAATGTCGGGCATACACCCAGTGTTCCATGTGGGGAACCTTAGAAAGTCATTCACAACCGAAAACGAAGATTGGGCAGATCACACGGAACTGCAGATTGATGAAAGGCTCCGGTATGTTGAAGAGCCGGAATGTGTGTTAGATACGAAAG
Source organism: Centrapalus pauciflorus (assembly GCA_020465985.1). Taxonomy (NCBI): domain Eukaryota; kingdom Viridiplantae; phylum Streptophyta; class Magnoliopsida; order Asterales; family Asteraceae; genus Centrapalus; species Centrapalus pauciflorus. Next base: position 93,558 of record JAANYP010004329.1, read on the forward strand.
TGAGGAAATTAAGAAGTAAAGAAATTGAGATGGTGCTTGTACGTTGGAAGCATCACAAAGGAGCGAATCATACCTGGGAGACTAAGTCTGATATGTTGAAGAAATATCCGCAACTTTTTAGATCCGAGTAACTTCGAGGACGAAGTTTAGCGTGGTGGAGCCCATGCTGTAACATCCTCGGATTTAAATTATTTATTTGAAGTTTATTAAGTTTAAATTTTGTATTAAATTAAATTATTGAAAATGATTATGTATTTGAATTTATGAAAGTTGATTGCATATTATGGAAATTTAAAATTTTTATTTATTAAGTGAAAATAATTATTAAGAATGATCATTAAAAGGCTATTGATGAGAATTATGATGAAAAATCAGTATTTAGATAAACTAGTTGAGTTGAGGGGCTAAAAGTGTTAAAATTCGAAATTATGGAATAAAAGACCAAAGGGTCTTTCATTTGAAATATCACACTCTCTCTCATCCCTCGGCTCTCTCTCTCTCTACAAATTGAAGAACATCAAAACTCGGATTTGAAGTCTGAAAATTGGAATTAAGATTGCTTGGAAGGATTTATAAACACTGCAATTGAAGATTTGAGGTAAAAATCCTTTAAATTCAGATTATTAAGCATTTTTGGTTCGGTTTTTATATAAACCGAAAATTTGATTTTGGGGATTCAGATGTTAATGCATGTTTAATGTTGTTATGGATTAATGCAAATCGAGTATCTGAGATGTTATATATAAAATTTTAACTTCTGAATCAACCTCTAAGTATGATTTTTAGAGATTTGTGTGTGTTTTAGTGTGTGTGTTCTACGGATGGAACAAAATGAACAGAATGGGTTTAATTTGATATGTGATAGTGTTAATATTGGTGTTAAAAGGGTTGAAAATAGATGTATTTTAGTTGGTATAAGTTATTCCATGTATTAAACTAGTACCAAAAACGATGGAATTAAATCTGAAATTGTCAAAACTGCACAAACATGAACACAGTGGGATCCGAATTCGGATCCGAGATGAACTCAGATCTGGTCCGAATTCGGATGAGGCCCGAATTTCTGGAAAATTAATATATCAAAATATTCTAAGTGTTTGAATTTCGGATGTGGTCCGAATTCGGTTGGGGACTGAATTCGGATATGGTCCGAAGTTAGCATGTGGTTCGAATCTAATAAATGGTTCGAATTTACAAAGGGTCCGAATTGGGACTTATATATACGTGAACCGAATTGAGAAATATGTGGGATCCGAACTGGGGTCCGAATTCGGGTGGGGTCTGAATTCGGACATAGATCCGAAACTGGGACCAAATTTTGCAAGAATTATAAAATTAAGTTTTATGAGATTAAACAAGTTATTGACACGATGTGCTGTTACAACTGAATTAACAGGTCCCTTGTGGTGTTGTTTAACCCACAGTGGGGTACTTTGTGGATCCGGTTGAAATCCCGAGGGGAAATAAAATTTGAATAAAGATAATAACGCACCCACTGTGAGTACCTTTGATTTTAACATTGCTGCATCTGCATTATGTTTGCATTACCTGCTGAGGCACGTTGTTTCATGTTCGTTTGGCATTCTACTAACATGCGTTTATGTTGATGCACATTCATATTTGTTGCATGTCCGTTCATTTGTTGTGCATCTTTTCGATGGACCTGCGTGGTCGCATCTGTACTCTGATGTTACTGTGCTATATGACCAAGAGTTTGACACCTCTGTGGTCAGGATAGACAGTAGGTCATCCCCGATGTAATGTCTGCCTCAGATGGTTGGTTGTTCTTATGCCGAGTGTCAGCTCGAAGGAGCTGCGGCTCGGGTTTGCGTACTTGGAGTACGTGTGGGGTATACGGTATGTGTTACCGCGGTTACCCTGGGTGGCATCATAATGATTTGTAGAATGTGTAAAATCATATGGTATTCACTAAGCTTTAGCTTACCCCTTCAGTTGTTGAATTTTTACAGGAAAAGGAAAATCCGCTGCGGGACCGTCTAGCTAGGACGTTTATTGAAGTGACTTGAAGATTTCCACTGTTTATCTTGGTATTTGTTCTATGGAAACAATGTTGTAATAATTTTGGGGATGATGTAATACATTTGGATTTGTAGACTTAGATGTGTAACCTATGTAGCACCATAGGGTGTTTGACACATTTGTATTATTTTATTATGTATTTTGCTTCCGCACTTTAAATTAAGGTATCAGATCATTATATATCTGTTTGTTGGTGAATAATCCTGGGTGAATGGTAATTGGTGGTTAATGTGGCATGGGTGTCACACTTTTTCGTATTTTTACAACGTTTATTTTAGTTTCAAAATACATATGTGTCACTGTGATTGTATATGTTTCGTATGTGGTTGTTCATGGTGTTCATAATTGTTTGTGCATAAAACTGAAATTAAATGTGTGGTCTGTTTTGGTGTATCTATGTGAACATGAATCTGAAATTTCATGGTTCAAATCAAACCACACGCACAGAAATTTGGATTTCGATTTCAAAAACTTTCGTGTTTCTCATTTTACTGATATATGAATTTTTAACAACTTAAATGTTGTTTTTAATCGAAGTTCAGTAAAACAAAAGTGTTTAAAATTGATTTTCGAGTGGGCCACAAGTGTTTAATCAATGAAAACGTCCATGAAATCGATTTTTGGTAAATCAGTGAAAGTATACTTGAAAAATAATTTCAAGTAAAGTTTCTTGATTAAAGGTATATTCGAGAAAGGTCTTAGTTTCATTCAAGTTGATTCAAATGCTAATCGAGAAAGTCTCTGTGTCACTCGAGTTGACTGAGTGTTTATTCGAGAAAATTATGTGTATCATGCGAGTCGACTGAATAAGTGACACTTAGAAAATTTCAGATCAACAGTCTTGGTTAATACATTGCCAGAGAGACTGATGGTTAATTCGAGTTTGTCATATGTTGTATTCGAGGAAATTCCTTATTCATTCGAGTTGGACTAATAGAACATACGAGAACATTTAAGACTTATTCGAGAATCTTCATGTTCTATTCGAGTTTAGTACATATGTAATTCGAGTTGATTATAGTCTTATTCGAGAATTACTCTGTTTTATTCGAGAAGATTATAGTTCATTTGAGTTGATACATAGACTAAGTCAAGTTGTTTCATGTGTCATCCGAGACTAATCAAGAGTCATTCGAGAATGATGTAATTTCATTCGAGTTTAAATGAAAATTTTTCCTAACTGTTGGATTTTTAATGTTTAAAAAAAAATGTCACATTTTTTCAAGAAATTGTTATAAATTTGTGTTTTTTCTAACATTGGTCTCTGAACGATTGACTCTGGAATCCTGTCAATAATAGTTTATTATTGTCTGGAATCCCGATGCCTTAAACAGAAAATCACAAGTTTTTATAATTTCTGATGAAATGTTACAGTTTTTCTACATTTGAAGGATTTTCATTTGTTTACCTGTTCTGACTAACATGATTTTTATTTGTTTACAGATTTTCAAATGGCATCTCCAGTTCAGTCTCAGAATTCCAATTCATCTGATTCTCATTCATCATCCAATCATACACTCGTATCTACACCTGTTCGTTCAACCTCCGTTGCACGACCCTCACCTTCAACTATCATCCCAGATAACCAATTGGTCAAACCCAAACATTGCCTACCTTTCAGAGATAATAACCATTGTTTGGATACCAAGGTTATCAAAGTCAGTCATCCTATAATAGTAGATATTCTCAAAGGTCATCCGTTAGGTTATCTTCTTCAGTATAAACCTTCAATCCCACAGGTCTACCTACAACAATGTTGGCATACAGTCAAATTTGTTCCTGCTGATGGCAATCACCACTTTAAAGTAACCATAGACCAGTTTAGAACCAAAATCACTCTTGCCAGACTTCGTCACAACCTATTTCTTCCAAGACGAATAGACACAGTTAACTTTCCTGAGTTGGCTGATTTTGAAGATTTTGTGTCAGATGAGGAGCTAGTTCATGATTTGATTTGCCTGGGCTACTTAACGCCACTACCAAAGAGCTCCAAATTTCATAGAAATGGATTGAATGGGGAATGGTACAAGCTATTTGGGATCATCAATAGGTGTATGACTTCTAAGCATACAGGCATCAACAGATGTAGCATTCATTGTCTACGGATATTTCATGGAATTGCTTTCAATAAGCATTACGACTATGCTCAGTGCATCTGGGAAGACTTAAAGGAGGTTGTACTGGCCAAAACAACAAATAGAGCAAGGAAGTTTATTCCGCTCCAAAGATTCATTCAAATTCTTATCCGAGGAATTCTAAGAGCCAATGAGAATATTCCGAAGCGAGCAAACTCACAACGATGTCCTGATTATGTAATGATGAGTTTACACGAAGTGCCGGATTCTCCAAATGCAAATATCATGCCGATTCCGGAGTCGTTGTTGAAATATGCAGATCAAGAGAGTGAGCATGTAAAATTATATAGGATAGATCATGCTCCAATAGAGACCCAGGAACCGGGATCTCTTACCCAGGGAGTCTTAGGACGAGAGGAACCTCAGCACGGGGCTGAAGTTCAGGGTGACCAACCAGTGAGTGAGGGAGCTGACGTTGTAAGGGGTGGTGAGGAAGATGCTCAGAAATCTGATTCTGAGAGAACTTTATCGGATATTCAAGAAGAAGAAGGTGAAGGTGATGATGATGATGAAGATGGTGCTGATGGTGGTGATCATCATGAGGGAGGAATTGTGATGATGGATATAGTGAGTGTTGCAGAAGAGAGTGTGAGGGATGCCTTAAGCCTAGAAAGTCGGGCTTTAACCACATCTGCTGTTAGCTCTCCTATGAGAGTTAGCATTGAAGAAGTCAGTATCCCACTGACAACTGCACACCCAACCATCCACTCAGTCTCCTCTCAACAGGAGATTGTTTCATTTGAGCACCGGGATGAACCATATTGTCTATCCGAGAGTCATTTGGACTTGATGGATATTGAAATAAGTGCACATCTGCCCGAGTGTACGACATCAATTCATTCACAGAGTATAGATCCTATACAGCTTAGGACACTAGAGTCGACTTCATCTGTTGAAGTAAGTGTGGCTGAACTTCGTGTTCCCACCGGAACATCCTCAGCAACGGAAGCATTTGTTGCTCCGTCGCTTGAAGAGGGTGGAAGTCCAGTCAGAGCGACTACATTGCCATCTCTGAGTACTGGCCACACAGACGTGCTTTTCACAAGTTCGACTGTTGTGACAACTGGAAGTCTTAGTGACCCAGTGGTGACTCTATCCCCTTTTGTTACTGAATCTACGTTGAATCAAGCGTTGAATGCAGCTGTTGTTGGGGTGAATACATATGTATCTGCTCAGTTGTCTGAAGTGATGGCACAAATGTCAAACATTCACAAGTTTTTAAAGGGAAAGTCAGTTGCAGAAGAATCAATGAAGCAATCTGAGTCAAATCAAGCTATTGATGAATTGAAGGAAGAGTTGAAAGAGTTCGTGTTTGAACAATTTGATGAAATGAGAGAGCGGATGATAAGTTTGGAAAGCACGGTGATAACTGCTTTGGGAAATTTATCGGAGAGAGTTGCGGCAGTTGAAGAAACATGTAAGGCTCAAGCTTCCTCATCTAAGAGAAAACATGATGAGCATGATGAGGACTCCGATGATGCTCCTCATGAGGGGGAGAAGAGGAGAAAGCTTGATGAGCCTACACCTGGGGTTTTGATGATAACGTACCCAGAGAAAGAAGTAGAAGTTAAAGAGAGAGAAGCAGGGAGCACAAAAGAATCGGCTGGTGAACAAAGTGAGCTGGGATTGATTCTTTATGAAGATGTTCCAGTTCCTTTGAACATTCAGTCCGATATTTACAATTTTTAAGAGTATAATGATTCTGAAGATGATGTTCAAGTTAAGGATCATGAGTTAAGTATTCAAGGTGTAGAAGAAGAGAGAGAGGAATATGTTGAAGTTTCTAAAGATGATGATGTAATTACATTAACTGATGTTGATTTCAGAGGAGAAAGGATTGAAGAAGAAGAAGAATTAGTCCAAGAGATTCTGAAAGATACTATATCGACACCGACGGTTGAAAATCCTGAGGTTGTGATTCAAGTTAAGGAAGAAGCTGAAGAGTTTCCTGTGGAAAATATTGGTAGTCAAGAAAGAGTTGAGTTAAATGAGGTTGAGGTGATGGAATGATTTTTTAATGAATATGTGCTGGCAGATGAGTCTCAAAAGCAACATAGGCTCAGGTTTGAAGCACAACAGGTTGTTCAAAGAGAAATTCAAGATATGCTTACTTTGCTGAACAAAGATGAGATCCGAAAGAACAAAGTAAAGAAATTTGAGCTTCCAGCTAAAAGATCCGCAGAGTTTATAAGGAAAAGGAACAAAATGCCGTATATTGAAGACATTCTGGAGAAAAGAATATTTTGCAAGAGACAAGCACCATGTTCTTTCCTTAAGTTGTTTAGGGTGTTAGAGCCAAACATGCCACATCTGGTCAACTATGCTAGCTTTCTGAGAAATAAGACACAAGAAGTTGACAAAGTGAAGAGTGAGTTCAGGGTAGTTGATCTTGTTAAAATAGAAAAGGACAGATTCGTTAAGATTTTCTATCCGCCGTTCACTGTTACTAGAGCTGATGGAAATACTTATACGTTCACAGAAGCTAATATGTTCAATATGCACCTGGTCGACATTGAAGATCTATTTGATGAATTGTGCAGAAATAAGAGAAATGAACACTGCAGATTTGCCCTTAAGACACTTTTTCACTTCATGCATACCAAATTGGTATTGATGTCAGTGCAAGATCTGCAGATAGGTGTTGAACGAGGAATGAGGAAGATAAACATGACAGCTCCACACAGAGATATCAAGTTTGCTGGAGAATTGAAAGAATTTCAAGTCGTCATGGTAAAGCATCCAGCTGTTATGTACAAAGATAGAAATAAGAAGCTAAGGGCTATGAGGAGTGTCGAACTTAACAAATTTTCAGATGGTACACTGAACAAAGTTTTGAGTGGTTTAAAGGAAAAGCTTGCATCAGATAAGAAGAGAAAGACGAAGAGAGGAGTCTTATCTGTGAATGACCGAAGACTGGTGGTAGAATTCATCTCAAAGATTGAATGGAGGCTCTCGGATCGGAAAAGCATAAGAAGGTTTGAACAAAAGCTTGGACTGACGATTTAAAGACTTTGCACATTCCATCAAAGGGGGAGATTGTTAGAATATATTGTAATTGATGGAAGTCAAAGTATAGGGTTTGTTTTGTAATTCTTCCATAGTTGTGAAAAATATGTATATATATAGTAAGTTTGACTTTCAATGTATTACGTCTGACAATTTCACTTTTGGCAAATTACAATTTAGAGAAAAATGGTTTCTGTCAATTTGGAAGATCTCATCATTTTGTAATCGACATTTGGAATACAATCATTCGGTCAGTTTTGATCTGTGTTATTGTTCTTATGATTGAATTGTTAATTGATTGATATAGAAACCGTAAATCACAATATATATAAATAATTATAAGTTTTAAAAAAGAAACTTAATAAAGTTTTTTAAAAATAAATGTATATATAGTTGAATAAATATTTGAACTTAATTGAAATATTAATAATAATACAACTTATTAAAATACAAATCCATATATAGAAACAACTATTACAATTAAATTCTTGTAATAATTAACAAAAAAAGATATATCAAATAAATAAATAATAATAGTAAAAGAAAACATATTAAAAAATAATACTTTAATTAAATTGTAACAATAAGAAAAAAAAGCTAAATATCAAATAAATAACAATAGGATAAAAGTAATTAAAATAATATAAAAAAGAAAGTAATTAGTTAAGGACCAAAAGTGAAACAAAGTTAAAAAGACAAAATGGTCATTTTAAAAAAAATGAGTGGTCAAAGGACTAAAAGCATAACAAAACTACAACCATATATACTGAAATTGTAATTTCGACGTGAAAAAGATTATAACCATAATTTATATATAACCATAGGGACGAAAATTGTAATTTACCCTAAAAAGAAAGGTGGTGAAAGAAGAAGGAAATTATAACATAAAGTTGATGGTCTTTGGTTTTCATTTTTAATAGAGTAAATTACACAAATGGTCCCTGTGGTGTATGTAAAATTATGGTTTTTGTCCCTCAAGCAAACTAAGTACACAGATGGTCCCTAAAAATGAATTCTTGTAATAATATGGTTCCTCAAACTAACAACCGTTAAATTAAGGATTATCTTCAAGGGTAATTTTGTCTTTTCACCGTTACAGGGACTGTTTGTGTAACATTATCCTTTTGCATTTATTTCATTATTGTAATTATTGCCATTATATGTTCTTAAATGTTCTTTATGATTTATGAATGTTCTTCAAGTTCACTTAACATCATCACCACCCACTGCCCAAAACCATCAAGTATCAACCATCACCATGGATTTATGAATGTCATGATTGATCGTCTCCAAATAATGTTCTTCAAGCTCACAAGCTTCGACTCGTAAAACTAGCTCCGGCCAGCCGCCACTTTCTCGTAGGGAAGAAAGCCAAAAAAAAAAAAAAAAAAAGAATTAACTCGATATTCCAAATGGCTACGGCCTATAGTCCCCAAGCCCATTCCATTCAACTAAGAAAATTAATCAAGTAAAAAAAAAAAGGTGAAACAACATCAATGAACCAAAAATTGCACTAAAAAGCTACTGACAGTGAGAAAATTTCTAGTTTGTAAGGGTAAAATCAAGTAGAATGAAAATCTTGAAACACAACAACCTCTATTTTTAACAATAAGCTCATCCCCATATGTTTGAACATAAAATCATAAATCGATTAACCCAAAGTGATATGTATCATATAGTTAGATTATGTTTGGTATATGGAATTAAGAGGAGAGAAATGGAAATAAGAGGAATTCTCATGTTTGTTAACATGAGAATTCCTCTTATTTTCATTTCTCTCCTCTTAATTCCCTATACCAAACATAATCTTACATCGATATTTTATTCGATCAAATGTAACATTTGGGAATCTTTGTTAAGATCAAGAAATGAAGGTGATGGATGCGCAGGTCGGCGATGAACAGTTTAACCTTTCAATTTCTCGATTATATAAGTTCAATCCTTCGATTACTTGAACAATAAAGAGGATGATGTGTATCTTGGTGATTAACAATGATATATCTTCAGAAATGGCAGTGATGTTTTCATCCGAAATGAAATGGGTTTGTAAGGATGCAAGTGGGTCTTGTGTTTATGATTATATGTTTTATCATATTAATAACTAGTTTATAACCCACCCCACGTATTACGTGGATATTTTTAATTAAATTTATTTATATAAAATGTATATGAGTAAAAATAAAACATACAAAAATAATATTTGTGTTTATTTTTTATTATTTACAGATTAAAAAATAGAGTATATTTATCTCTTTTAAAAATATTAAATTGAAAATGATAAAATATAAAAATGGAATATCTGAAAATCAACAATCAAAATTTATCAAATTCACAATTGAAGTTTTATCAATTAAATTTTAAATCTTGTTAGCAAAATAATTAACAAAAATTTTTAACTTTATTTACTACACTTCTACATTTAAATCCAAATTTTTACATTTGAAAATAACTATGATCATTAAGGATAATAATGACACATATTTATTTTAGGTAAATATAATTTAATATTAATTCATTACTGAAAAAGTTAAAATTAAAATTTAATGTAATTAAGTTAAGGTAGTAAATTTGGAAAATGAAGTAAAAAAATGGCATAGGTATAATTATTGATTTTAATTAAGGGTATAAGAGACATTTCATAAATAATTATGAGTTGTCATTAATCTGCACCATTGATTTTTTTTCATCCAATATTCCAGAAACTCCAAGTGGTTTTCTTATTATCTATAGTATAGATAAGAGTAAATTACATAAATGGTCCCTGTGGTTTATAGCAAATTACAGGTTTCGTCCCTAACTTTTAAAAATTATACTAATGGTCCATATTTTAAACTTTGTCACACTTTCAGTCCCTAAATAATTTAATTTTTTAAAAATACCAATTTTGCCATTACAAATGAATTTCACATATAGTCCTAATCAATTAATTTAGTTTTTGATTTATAAATTATTATTTGTATTTTTATAATTTCATTCTTTTTGATGGAAATATTTATTTCGCTTATTAATTTTGTTTTATAAATTCTTTTTTCATATATCTATATATTTAATTAATTTATCCTTCTTATTTTCACATATCAATTTTTAAATGTTATTCATATTGTTTTGGATTTTATACATGTAAGATATGTACATTCATTTATAAATTTTAGAGTTAATTACAAAAATGATCCCTGTGGTTTGTTCTAAAATTTGGATTTGGTCCCTAAACTTTCAATTTTGCAGAAACGGTCCTTATTTTCATAGTTTGTTTGCAACTTTAGTCCCTCAACTTATTAACTTTTCTAATATGACCAAATTACCCTTATTTTGATGCAAACAAGAGGGACCATTTCTACAATTATTTTTTTAAACTCTTTTTTATTCTTAATTAATTAAATTATTTTTTAGTGTTTCTTAAATTTAATAAACTATAAAAAAAGAATTATTTAATTATGTTGGTTCATAAATGATTTAGATATTTTTAGTCTTAATTAATTTTAATCTACTATAATCGAAATCATAATTTATAATCGAAAAAATCATTTATATTTAGAAACTATTTTCTAGAGGTTTCATATATAAAATATTATAAAAATATCTTGACACTATAATTATTTATGTTGGTTCATAAATTTATAATAAAAATATGTTTGTTGGTCAAATATAATTTACTTTTTTGTTTAATAAAATCGATCAAAGATTCTATTTTATAATCCGTTCACATTTGTATCAAAGCAATGAGATAATGGTAAATGGATAAATCTAAATGGTTTAAAATTTTAAAGTGTCGATTTAATCGTATTAATATAAAAAGTCAAATTGAAAGACGAAAAAGATTAAAAACCTATTTATATTTCTCGATTTTTATGTAAAGGTCTGACAAACCAAAGTTTGATGACTAAAGTTATTAATCATGAATCTCAAAGATGTTATGTGGACCTAAATTTATAAATCGTTTTTGGTGTAACTAAAAATTAAAACGATAAAATAATTGATACGTTAAATAAAAAAATTGAGTTGTCTTAGACCATTTGGAAGTTCTTTTAACTCGGTCAAATTAAACGTTAAATTTTTATTTATTTAGGTTCTTTAATATTTTTAACTTTAATTAAACCGTTGGCTCATAAATAAATTTTTTTATAATTTATTGAAGTTAATTAACAATAAAAATAAGTAGTAGAACCAATGGGGTTTAGCCCAATTGATAAGAGGGGTGGGTGTTATGTAAGTGAGAGGTCACATGTTCGAATCCCGCTGCAGGTAAGTTGAAATTTAGGTGGAGAAAGTAAGTCTTGGGAATAAAGGAGTACTTTATGAGTAGGAGTAAGATAGTTTGTCATTCAAAAACAAAACTAAAGATAAAGTTGAGTCAATTACATAAATGGTCTTTGTGGTTTGATCAAACATATATAATTTTTATTATAAATGTATGGACCAGTATAAATAATTATAGAGGAAAATATCTTATTTGTGAAACCTTTAAAAAACAATTTCTAAACATAAACGATGTTTTGATTATAAATTTTAAGAGGTTTACACTTTAATTAAATTTAATTAGACTATAAATATTTAAATCATTTAGGAACCAACATAAATAAAAAAAATTCTTTTCTTTTTCATAATTCATTAAAGTTAGTTAACAATATAAAATAAAGACTAAATTACATAAATGGTCCCTGTGGTTTATATGGAATTACAGTTTTAGTCCCTGAAAGAATTTTATTACACCAGAAGTCCCTGAAATCGAAAAGTTGTAACATTTTGGTCCCTGAAACTAACGGCCGTTAACTTGAGCCGTTAGTTTCAGGGGCATTTTTGTCTTTTTGAGTTTCAAGGACCATTAATGTAATTTTTATGCTTTCAGGGACCATTTATGAAATTTTCATACTTTTCATATATATATATATATATATATATATATATATATATATTTATCATTTCTTTCTTTTTTATTATTTAATTATCCATATTATTTTTATTCCTTTTGTTTTAATCATTAATTTATATTTTTAAGTTTATTGTTATTATTGATTTTATTTTTTTTATACATTACCATAATTATTTATTTAAGATTATTATATGATATACCTGGTTCATTTTTTTTCAATTATTTATTTAGAATCCAAATATTTCTCTATAATTTTTTTCATTTAAGAAAATAAAAATAACAACTAGTTGTATTTTTTTTGTTCGGAAAATCTAAAATCGAAATGATTTATTTCTTTTCTCCATTTAAAAATAATTCAAATAACGTGTTGAACCTTTTTTTCATTTGGAAAAAGAATATAATCAAAATGCTTCGTAGTTTCTTCATTGCAAAGCGATGAACCATTCCAATTCTTGATTTTTCAAACCATTTAGAATTTGAAAAATTTTATTAAGTATTTGCAATGATGAAACTACGAAGCATTTGATTATATTCTTTTTCCAAACGAAAAAAGATTCAACACGTCCTTATTTTGAACTTTTTTGAATGGAGAAAAGAAATAAATCATTTCGATTTTAGATTTTACGAACGAAAAAAACTACAACTAGATTTTATTTTTCTTAAATGAAAAAAAGAATAGAGAAAGATTTGGATTCTCAATAAATAATTGAAAAAAAAATGAACCATGTATATCATATATAATCTTAAATAAATAATTATAGTAATACATTAAAAAAACTAACGTTAATAATAACAATAAACATACAAATAAAAATTAATAATTAAAACAAAAGGAATAAAAAATAAAAATGTTATATTTGGATAATTAATTTATAAAAAAAATAAATAAATAAATAAATATATATATATATATATATATATATATATATATATATATATATATATATATATATATATATATATATATATATATAGTCAGGTTCAAAAAGGTACCTCTCGAAATCAAGTGCACCCGAAGGTACCGACCTTAAAAAACTTTTTTTTAAATTTTTTTCTCATAACCATGTTTAATCTAATGTTATACACATGATATATGAATTTCACATACATTCACACTTTCTGTGTCCTTAAAAATTATGTGAATGCTCAATGCATATTGATGTGAATGGTCATCCATGTGAATGGTCATTTCACACAATGTGAATGGTGTGAATGACCATTCACATGATCTTTTTTTACCATTCACAAGATTTATGATGTTGCTTCTTTTGAAAAAAAGTCTTATAATGTTGTCTTATACACGTCTATTCAAAAAAAATATATGTGAATGATCATTCACATAAGGGTACGCTGGGTACGCTGGAATCTTACAGGTACGCTGATGAACCTGATTCTATATATATATATATATATATATATATATATATATATATATATATATATATATATATATATATATATATATATATAGGGGAGGGTTCTTCTAAGAACCATAAAAAATGTGGGAACCTAAGAACCTTTTATGGCCATTGGATTAATGATAATCAATGGTTGATATATTGGATGGCAAGTTTGTAATTATTTTGAACTTTGATAGTGGAGAATCTTGAAAATATGTGAAAAAGGTATTTTTGGAAGAAAAAAATATCCTTTTTCTTTTTCTCTCTCTTACTTTTTTTCATTTTCATTTTATTTTTCTTTCATTATAATTGATTTTTAAAGTAAAAATACGTTTGTTACAAAAAAAAATTTATTTTTTCTATATAGAAAATTATTTAATTGCTAAAAAAATAACGTATTTTATATAGAAATATTATATGTTTATATAGAATATTTTTATTCTGTATAGAATATGTTAACGAACATATTCTATGTACAATCTACGTAGTTAGTCATGCATTCTACGTAGAATGACATGCAATCTACGTAAAATGTCGTGTAGAATGTCAATTATTATATATTCTACGTAGATTATTACATGATAAATATACCAAAAACACATTGAATAGTAATGTTAATCTACATAAAAAGATATAAAAATGTATAAGAAACATAAAAATATATCAAATATATAAGAAACATAACATTTTACATAGATTATGTGTGATTTTTTACAAGTAGTATCGTATTATATTCTATGTAGATTATCATGTAATCTACATAGATTGTCATGCAGTCTACGTAGATTGTCATGTAATCAACATAGATTATCATGTAAAACATCTAATAACTATTACATTCATTATAAATCTAATATCTTACAAATAATTTTAATTATAAAATATGGAAAATGAATCTGTCTAATGTACGTAGATTGGACATAGAATATGTTCGTCGATACTCTACATAGAATGTCACGCAATCTACGTAGAATGACATTCATTCTACGTAGAATGACATGCAATCTACGTAGAATGACATGCAATCTACGTAGAGTATCGACGAACATATTCTATCTACAATTTACGTAGAATGTCATGCAATCTACGTAGAATGACATTCAATCTACGTAGAATGACATGCAATCTACGTAGAATGACATGCAATCTACGTAGAATGTCATTCAATCTACGTAGAATGTCATGCAATCTATGTAGAATGTCGTGTAAAATGTCAAATATCATATATTCTACATAGATTACATGATAAAATATATCAAAAACACATTGAAACAAAAAAAGAAGATTTCATTTAGACATTTTATCAAACACTTGGTATGCAACTGATATAAAATATACCAAAAAATACATAGAATAAAACTGTTAATCTACGTAGAATAACATGCAATCTACGTAGAATAACATTCAATCTACGTAGAATGACATGCAATCTACGTAGAATGGCATGCAATCTACGTAGAGTATCGACGAACATATTCTATGTACAATCTACGTAGAATGTCATGCAATCTACGTAGAATGACATTCAATCTACGTAGAATGACATGCAATCTACGTAGAATGTCATGCAATCTAGGTAGAATGTCGTGTAGAATGTCAAGTATCATATATTCTACGTAGATTAAATGATAAAATATACCAAAAACACATTGAAACAAAAAAAATAAGATTTCATTTAGACATTTTATCGAACACTTGGTATGCAACTGATATAAAATATACCAAAAACACAATGAATAGTAATGGTAATCTACAAAAAAGACATAGATTTGTATAATAAACGGGTAATATATAAAATATATAAGAAACATAACATCTTACATAGATTATGAATAATAATGTTAATCTACATAAAAAGATATAGAATTATATAACATTCTATATAGACTAATATTTCTATATAGAATACATTAATTTTTTAGCAATTAAATAATTTTTTATATAGAAAAAATTTTATTTTTTTTATAAAAAACGTTTTTTTAATATTAAAATCAATTCTAATGAAAGAAAGTATAATATGAAAATGAAAAAAAAAAGTAAGAGAGTGAAAGTGAAAAAAGATATGGCATATAATAAAAAAGGTGGAGAGAGAAAGATAATATTTTTTATTCCAAAAATACCATTTTGATCCAAGGGCTCTAAAAGGTTCCTAGGTTCTCACCATCTTTAAGGTTCTTAAAAGAACCTCTCCCTATATATAGGGGTGTTCAAAAAAATCCGAATCCGAGCATCCGAAACAAAAATCCGAAAATCCGATCCGAAACTATCCGAAATTTCGGATATCCGGATTTTCGGATATCCGAAAATCGGATATCCGAAATTTCGGATTCGGATTCGGATAGTAAAATTCAAGAATTTCGGATATTCGGATAATCCGATATCCGAAAATCCAAAAAAAAATAATTTTTTTAAAATTTTTTTATATCTTTAGTATTGATTATTTACATAATATTGAGTGTTTATTATTATTCTAATGTATATTTTTGAGTTTTATCTTAGTATTATTGATTTCTTAACTAATATTTTTATAAATTTTAGTTTTTTTATATTTTTTTAGTCGTTTTGAGTAAAATAATTTCAGATATATTTAGTTTGTGATATATTTATTTTTAATATCTATTTGGATATATGAATTTGTTTTTTAGATATTTAAATATTTGATTTAATTTATAAAAAAAAGAAAAAAATAAGAATTTTCGGATATTTTTTCGGATATTCGGATAATCCGATATCCGAATCCGAAATTTCGGATATCCGAAAATCGGATATCCGAAATTTCGGATTCGGATTCGGATAGCAAAATTCACTATCCGAAATTTCGGATATCCGAAAATTCGGATATCCGGTTTTGAACACCCCTACCTATATATATATATATATATATATATATATATATATATATATATATATATATATATATATATATATATATATATATATATATATATATATATATATATATATATATATGAAAACTATGAAAATTAAATTAAATTATAAAAACATTGTAACATTTTGGTCCCTGAAAGTATGATATGTACATAAATGGTCCCTGAAATTCAAAAGGACAAAAATGCCCCTGAAACTAACGGCTCAAGTTAACCGCCGTTAGTTTCAGGGACCAAAATGTTACAACTTTTCGATTTTAGGGACTTGTGGTGTAATAAAATTATTTCAGGGACCAAAACTGTAATTTCATATAAACCACAGGGACCATTTATGTAATTTAGTCTAAAATAAATCATTTAATCAAAAGTAAAAATAGTTAAAAAAACAATAATTGCAGAAATGGTCCTTGTTGTTTAAATCAAAATAAGGGTAAATTGGTCATATTAAAAAAGTTAATAGATCGAGGGACCAAAATTGTAATCAAACAGTGATAATAAGGACCATTTCTGCAAAATTGAAAGTTCAAGGATGAAATCCAACTTTTAAAACAAACCACAGGGACCATTTGTGTAATTAACTCTAAATTTTAAAAAAAACATCCCTTATTATTTCATAAATATTATTAGAAAACATTATAAATTCTACATATTAATTGATATTAGTAAAAATATATTATTTTTAATATTCTTTAACAAACTTGTAATTTTTAGCATTCTAAATTGTTTATGAGTATATCATATCATTCTTTTCTAATGTTTGAATAGTATAAAATATATGTTCATTGTTAAATATAAATTCTACTTTACTTTTTTTTTTCTCTTCTTTTTTATTTTTATTTCATAAACAAGAAAATATGAGAAATTTTTTATATTATTTCTAAAAAACCTTTGATAGTTCTAAATAAGATTTTAATATATATTTAATGTCATTAAATAATGTTTTGTTTTTTAATATTAAAATAATGTTTTATTTTTTAATTTAAAATATTGTTTCTTAAAAACATTATTTAAAATTATCAATAGATTTTTTGAAATAATTTAAAAGTTTCTTACATGTTGTATTTTGTAATATAAAAATAAAAAATAGAAAAAAAGTAAAAGAATTATGTATATTTAATAATTGAACTAGTATTGTATACTCTTCAAACATTAGAAAAATGATATGTTACACCCAAAAAAATAAAAAATGCTAAAAAAATTACAATCTTGTTAAGTTTATTAGGAATAATACAACTTTACTTACACTATTTCATATATAAAATATAAAATATTATACCAATAAAAATCTATTAATTAAAAATAGATAATTTTTTTATAATCTATAAATGAATGTACATATTTACATAGAATTTCAAAAACATCTTTAATATCATTTAAAAGTTAATGTATGAAGATAAGAACGATAAATTAATTATATATATATATATATATATATATATATATATATATATATATATATATATATATATATATAGAATCACGTTCATTAACGTACCTATGAGATTCCAGCATACCCTAATGTGAATGATCATTCACACATATTTTTTTTTAATAGACATGTATAAGACAACATTATAAGACTTTTTTTCAAAACGAGTAACATCATAGATCCTGTGAATGGTAAAAAAAGATCATGTGAATGATCATTCACACCATTCACATGGTATGAAATGACCATTCACATGGATGACCATTCACATAAACATGCATTGAGCATTCACATAATTTTTAAGGACACAGAAAGTGTGAATCTATATGAAATTCATATATCATGCGTATAACATTAAATTAAACATGCTTATGTGAAAAAAAAATTAAAAAAGTTTTTTAAGGTCGGTACCTTGGGGTGCACTTGATTTCGAGAGGTAGTCATTTGAACCTGAATCTATATATATATATATATATATATATATATATATATATATATATATATATATATATATATATATATATATATATATATATATATATATATATATATATATATATATATATATAATATATATACACACACACACACACACACACACACACATATATATATATATATATATATATATATATATATATATATATATATATCGGATCATGTGAGAAGGATCTTTTGGTGAGAAGTGGTGAGAAGAAATATTAAGATGTCATGTGTCATTTTTTAATAAATAGGGTTAAGGGTAGTTTAGTCAAATAATTATTTTAATTTATAAATTTAAAAATCTTTCAATTAAAGAAAGTATAACCGTATAAGAGTTATTTTAGAAATGAAATCATACTAAATTTATCATCCTCTCCTAAGCAAACAATTTCAAAGTTTCACTTTTCATCTCTCTCTTTCAACGTGGACTACACCCCCCCCCCCCCCCCCCCAAACTTCAATCACCCCTTCTCATGCATTCACCGTAATGTGCCATCGCAACTACCCGTTCACCGTCCTCTCTCTCCGATGTCCGCTGTCTATGGCATCGCTACAGCAGTGGTTCTTGGTGTGTCACGATTTTTATTGGCGGTGTTTCGACAACGATATTGTAGTGATTGTGGTTCTAGATGGTTATCGTTTCCAGATCTTTGATCGATGGTGATGAGAGGGTCCGATGTTGTATTAATGCGGTTTTCCAATGATGATTCCTTCAAACCCAAATGATTCATTCTTTTCCAATGAAAGCGACATTTATGGTCCACTAGAATTTGGGTAAACATTTTTAATGGTTTTTAGTGTGCTTATCCCTCAATTAAGAAAAAGAACAAGGAATTGAGAAAAAGTCAAGCGTAAATTGTGAGAAGAGAAAGAAAGTGGTTACGTTTTTAATTCTTCAAGGGTTTACAAGGATTGGTAAATTTACATTCCAATTTTTTCAATTGTTTACCAATTTCATTATTTCTTTCGAATTATTGAACCGCTGTTTTTAGATTAGTGTATCAGTAATTTGAAGTTAACCAACCAATGTTAGATACTATCGATTCAGTTTATAATGAATCAATGTATTTTGAATCTAGTTTTATCATTGTATCTTGAATATTGTATTCGATTATTGTATCAAAATTAATGAATCAGTGTTTTTATGTGTTTGATTGGATATTTCTTTTTTGGTATTGTCACTGTGTTTTTTTTGTTTTGTTAGATTCAAGTTTTTTCCCCTTCTATTATTCTTATAAAAGATTATGTAGTTATGTTATTGGGATTTTACTGGATCGACATTGTTAATAATGTATCAGTGAATGACTGAATATTATAATGTACTGAAGTCTTTTCAAAATTTCATAAATATCATGGTGTCAATACTGTATTTTATTAAATGATCATTTGTAAAATATTGAATCATAGTGTTTGAGTATTATGTTTAAATGATTCAATGAAAGTCATATGTCTTGAAATATAGTTGAATCGTCGTTCTATAGAATAATGTATCAATATCTTTGAGTGTTGTATCAAAACCTTTAAAAGATTGGATAAAATCTAATAAAATATATCTTCAAATATCATAGGATCAACATTTTAAAAAATATTGAATCAATAATAAGACAGTCGATAATAAATTTGTATCGGTTATATATGTGTTGAATCATCATTCCAAAAACACTGAACCCATGAAAAAAATAGAATCATTGATAAAAAAGTGAATCAACTAAATACAATATTAAAAAAATATGGCTGTCTTTTTTATATATTTTAAAGATTGTTTCTATAAATATTATATTTTATTAATTAAATTGAATACTTTCCAAATTTTAGATAGAGAAGTAATTTTTAACATGACTGATTTGCCCCTAATTTTGATTAGGAAAGGATGACACGTGGCGTGTTCTTATTGCTTCTCACATCTTCTCACCATAAGTTTTTCTCACGAGATCCATATCCTATATATATATATATATATATATATATATATATATATATATATATATATATATATATATATATATATATATATATATATATATATATATATATATATATATAGACACGTAATGCTACACATGTTGAATTTGAGCCGATATTTGTGTTGATCATTATATATGTTTGTCT
This sequence comes from Centrapalus pauciflorus, assembly GCA_020465985.1. Taxonomy (NCBI): domain Eukaryota; kingdom Viridiplantae; phylum Streptophyta; class Magnoliopsida; order Asterales; family Asteraceae; genus Centrapalus; species Centrapalus pauciflorus. The sequence continues at coordinate 113,918 of JAANYP010004329.1, forward strand.
GTGCTTTTAAATCTGTTACTCGCTAGACGACGGCTTACCCCGGTTGTGGGGACAACTTTTCAGGTTTAGTTGATAAGGGAAATGCACCAATATCAGGATCTAGAGTTTGATGACTCATGATATTAGAAGAGACTTCCGCATTTACTCTGATTTATTTTTTTGTACTTGGATGGGTAGATCCCTAGACCTTCGATTTGGTTGTAATAACTAGATGTTTTATTTTAGCGCACTCTGAATGGGGCGTTTCACAACTGAACAAGGATCGAAGAATGAAATTGAAAAGCTGATATAGATTCAAGAAGCAAGACAAATGATATTGTTGGTTGGTTCTTATCATTGGTTTTCTAGATTTTGTAATACTAAAATTACAAACATTAATGCAGTATTTAATCGGATCGGAACCAGAATTAAATAATTAAATATTCATAACCATAATTTGAAATTTCGACATCGATTAAGTTTAATCGTCAATTTAAATTGTTGGTTTTACGATCAAATAAAATAAATTTATAACGGTAATGTCTCTAATACGTCGATTAAAGTTTGTCAATGTTATAATAGTAATGTCCAATGTTATTGGTGCATAATCGAAGTCAGCAGAAAGATTTTCAGCTTTGAAGCTCAAGGGATATCAGAGAGATTATATTCAAAGAATATGCGAGATATCATAAAAAAATAGAAAATCTGATATATGAAATGAAAAGAACCAGATTTTCTTGAAAGAATTAGCACTTGGGAGATAACAAAGAGAATCCATTATAAATTGGAAGCATTGTAATAAAGAGAATCTCAGAAGAAATGAGATAATGAACATCAAAGAGATTAGATCAATTAATCTCAATGAAATATTCAGAGAATCAGAAAAAAAATTTCTTTTCAGCTCAAAAATTATTTTTATGTGTGTATCAAATATTTTCGTGAAAAATCACACACAGTTTTGAAAAATGTCATCGTCAAAGTGCGTCTGAAACTCCCCCTAGAAATAAGCACACACAGTTAGTCAACTCATAAAAATGAAATCAGGAGCAAAAAATTATAAAAATAAAACTCCCTCTAAATCAATGCAGCTTTAGAGTTGAATTCAGGGCAGGAATTCCAGAAATATTTGTCTTTCAGACTCGGGTTCTAATCTGAACTGATTAGAAGCCATTTGTCGCATAAGCTTGGGTTTTAGTCTGAAGTAACTGAAAACCATTGTCTCTGGTTCATTGAAGTCCGGGTTCTAGTCTGAATTGAACTAGAAACCAATTTGATTTGAAACACGGGTCTTGATCTGATGTAATCAAGAGCCTATTGAAATGAAGAACGGGTCCTTATCTGAAATGATAAGAAACCTATAACCTGCAAAATTTAAGATGTCTTTGGTATCCAAACAGATTTGGATCCAGACTTGTTAGCGCTCTTGGGTACCCATTTCAAAACAGATTTTGGTACCCACTTGTACTTGGGTTTAGATACCCATTGCATGTTATAACTATCAGCTTCTCTTTCAAACGCAGAAAACAAATTTCTTTGAGTATGAGAAAATTGAATATCTGAATTTCTAAAGAAACTTGAATTTGAATGATCAGACTTTTGCGAACTCTTCTTTTTGAAAAACTGTCCGGTTCTTGCCTGTTTCTGATAATACTTGGTATTTTTCTGTGAAAATGTTTTCTGATTAGAATGACCAGTATTTTCAGAAACTTTAAGAAAATTTGACTTCGAAGATTCACCGGTGTAAATCTTGACCGGAAGTTGTTCAACAATTTTATCTTTGCCGCTGTGTATCTTTAACAGATACTTAAGTTTAAGATCTGAAGAAGAATCAAACTTAGCAGAGTTAGTTAGATTCACTTCACTTTCAGAAGACAAACCAGAGTGATCAACATTGGATTTTAAACACACTGAAGAAGGGGTCTTAACCTTTGACTCAGTTGACGAAGTAAACACATGTAATTGTTTTGTAAGATGAAGTATCTGATCTTCCAAACTTTTGATAATGACTAAATTTGAATTTCTGTCATGATCAAATGATTGGTAATCAGATTTAAAAGATTGTTCTTTGATTAAGAACATTTGTCTTTCATCTTCAAACAATTCAGATTTTGATTTAAAATCTTGTTCTTTAAGTAAGAACTCATGTCTTTCCTTCTCAATCAAATCTTTAGTTAAAGACAACTCTTGTTGAAGAGCAAAAATTTCTTCATTTTTGTTTAAAATACAATTCTGATCAGTTGGTTTTGTCTTACAAAGTGTATCTTCAAGATCCTGAACTTTCTTGTAAAGATCAGATCTTTCAGGCAAAAGATATTTCAGTTGAGTTGCATTCTGAAAATTTTCTTGTTTCAGCTCATCAAGTTCTTTAAGTAATTCAGATATTTTCAATTGATGAGCACAACTCTCAGAGTTTTGTTTTTCTTTTAAGCTTTGAATTTCTTCATTCAATATTTGTACGTCACGTAACGCCAAATGTTTATCAGTATTTAACAGAACGAGAATGTCGTAATTGTTCTTACGAATCTTTTCAGATTCAGTAAGTTTGGCAATCAGCTCAGACTTTGAAAATTGTTCAAACACCATTATGAATTACTGAAAAATGAACTTCCAAGATCTTTTATGGAAAAATGAGTGAATTCTGATAGAACTTTGAGAATTATATCTAAAAATGATAACTTGTGAAAAATCAGCTCTGAAATGACTTTTTGACGTTGAAATTTTAGATTTTCTGTAGAAAAATGCCCGTAACTTTTTTCTGTAGGCCTTCTAACGATGTTCCAGTCAAAAGTTATGGTCAATTTAAGCAGCAAAGGTCAAATACTCAAAACTCGAATGATATTGGATGAAACTCGTATGTATAAGAATCAAACTCGATTGATGAAGACTCAAACTCGAATAAAGAATCACCAAACTCGAATGAATAAGTATAAAACTCGAATGATTGAGTATGAAACTCGAATGAACAAGAATGAAACTCGAATGAAGAAGGTATTAAACTCGATCATATAAGCTTGAAACTCGATCAATTAAACATGAAACTCGAATGATTAAGGCTTAAAACTCGAATCATAAGGCATGAAACTTCGATGAATGAATGTATTATCAAACTCGAAATAAGCATATATCAAACTCGAATGAAGCATTCAGCAAACTCGAATGAAGCATTCATCAAACTCGAATAAAGCTTTCATAAAACTCGAATGCCTTCTTTATAAAACTCGAATGCCTTCTTTATAAAACTCGAATGCCTTCTTTATAAAACTCGAATGCCTTCTTAATAAAACTCGAATGCCTTCTTTATAAAACTCGAATGACACTATGAATATAGTTATGTCCGAGTTTTATCATTTTTCAACAAAAACAAGATCAGATTCGAACTTTTTCAACAAAAATCCATGATTTGACCTCAAATTAATTTCGAGGGTTCGTTTTAATAGCAGAAACAACTTTTGTGAAATCACTTTGGCTAATTCTCGATTAAAAACCAAAAATTGACCAAAAACCTCAAGAACACACACTTTTTCAAAAAATCTGAAAATTCTCAATTAAATTCTGTGTGTTTGGAATTAAAATTTGATACTTATATCATTGAATTCGTCTTTAAAATTCGTACCTTCGATCCAAATATCAGATCATTTCATCCACAGAATCAAAATCCTCAATTGATTTTCGGATTCTCAAAAAAAATGAATATAACAGTGTTCTAAAAAAAACGATTTCAGATTCAAATTCACTCAAATTCAGCCATATTAGGCTTTGATACCAATTGTGAATCCATATGAACAATTAACAATCAAACACAATCTATTGAATGATTAAGAGAGAAAATATTACATTGATGTTCTTGGCTTTCTTGCAAAGCACTTCTCCTATTCTCTCTAAATCAGATCCATATGTGTGTGTGTAATCTTCGATTCTTCTTATAACAGCACACATACACTCCTATTTATACACAATACAAAGTATTGAGGATTTACACAAACAACCCCTGAACTTTTACAATAAAATTGATTACAACTCTATATAAATTTGTACCCAACAGTTATACATGATCATATTTAATAAAAAAAATCAAAATATTAAATAGTTACATTTTAATCATAAGAATAATTTCATTAGAATTTTGTATCGTGCATTTGAATAATAAAGTGTTTTTTATACAATTAAACATAACATAATAGTTTTAAAAGACAACTCCAAATATAAGTATAATAAAAAAAGTTTAAGTGTGTAAGAAAATGTTGTAATAATAAATGTTAAAAGAAAACTAAACGAAAATTTATTAAAATAAAGTTAAATAAAAGATAACACTAATATAAGGGTGTTATAAAAAATTTAAATTTAAGAAAAAAGAAAAAAATGTCATTGGTTGTTTTCATTTGATAAATGTGTGCGTGTGTCTATATATATATATATATATATATATATATATATATATATATATATATATATATATATATATATATATATATATATATGATTGGGTTCACATGAGAACCCCTCTATTTCGTGAGAACGTGAGAACCACTCTAAAATTTGTGCATCCACTATATAGAAATGTGCATTGGATACTAAAATTAAATGTTTTCGATAAATTTATGCATTTTATGTGAAAATTTACGCATCTCATGCTATAATTTATTCATTTTATGTACGAATTGTGCATTTAAAAAAATTTGTGCATTTGATGTTCAAATTTGTGCATTTAGTTTACAATTTAATGAATATAATTTTTTAATGTAATTTTAGTGTTAGATTATGATATTTATTAATATTTAAGACTAATAATGGTCTTAAGTAAAACTTTTAATTTTTTAATTTGTGCATTTGATGTACAAATTTGTGCATTTTGGAGTGGTTCTCACGTTCTCACGGTAACGAGGATTCTTACCGGAACCCAACCCTATATATATACATACATATATATATATACATAGATATATATATATATACATATATATATATATGTATATAGATATATGTATGTATGTATATAGATATATGTATGTATATATATATATATGTATGTATATATATATATATGTATATATGTATATATATATATATATGTATATATGTATATATATGTATATATGTATATATATGTATATATGTATATATATATATATATATATATGTATATATATATATATGTATATATATATACATATATAGATTGAGGTTCTATGGGGCACCACGATGCATTGTGAACCGGGAGAACATAAAATGCACAATATATTATATAAGGATGCAATAAGGGCATAATTGGAAGTTTACACAATTATTTAGTTAGATTAAAATATATAAAATATTCTATATTCAAATAACCGGATATATATTATGGTAATTGCTAAAATCGAGGAGTTTTTAGTTAGGATAGATTGCATTTGTTTTGACTTTCTATCCATGCATGTCTTCATACTGTTTTCATCTCCACACCCGTAGCTAAACATCCGATTGAAATTGAATTTATATGCATGTCTTCAATGCATAAACATTATTGAAATTGAATTTATATGCATACTGAAATTATCTGCATATGAAATTAAATTTATATTGAAATTGAATTTTTCTGCAGATGTTCATTTCCATACAAACACTTGCCTGCACTTTTGAGAACATGTGTAAATGTGTAAAAAAGATACAAAAATTCAATACCAGTCTGTTTGTATATGTTCAAATGAACACGTGCACATGTATAAAAAAGATACAAAAGAACAAGTGTAGACGAGCATGTTTACTGAAATAGCAGATTTGATTACACAAACTGAATATGTTCAGGATTCCACTCAATAGGAACATGTTCAACTGATTAAAGTGAACCGATTGCACATGTTCAATAAAGTGTAAATGAAATTGAACCTTCACGAACGGTTTGAAGAAAATAATAAATACCTTTATTTGACATCTCCGGTTGAATATGTTCACTAAAACCTATTGTCGAATCCGATTGAACATGTTCAATAAAGCCCATTGTCGAATCCAATTGAACATGTTCATTAAAACCATTTTGAAATTTATTATAAATATGTTATGGAAGTAAATCTCTATAATTAAGGGATCTATTAATTTATTAGTTGTCAATAATTATTTAAAACAAACCTAATTGACTATATTACCCTTTTAAACTTATAACCAAACATGCATTGACTCTGGTTCCCCAGTCTAACATGGTACCCCATTGGTCCCGACCATATATATATATATATATATATATATATATATATATATATATATATATATATATATATATATATATATATATATATATATATATATATATATATATATATATATATATATATATATATAGATATGTATATACAGATGTATATACATATACATATGTAT
>JAANYP010004329.1:122066-150530 GCA_020465985.1 Centrapalus pauciflorus
TATATATATATATATATATATATATATATATATATATATATATATATATATATATATATATATATATATATATATATATATATAGATTTGGGTTCAAATGAGTACCACTAGTTTTGCGGAGTACCGGAGGTACCTCGCTTAAAACCATTTTTTTTGAATTTTTTTTCATAATCATGTTTAAATTAATAATATAAGACTATTTGCAAAAAATCACACCTAAACACACACTATAACTATGTGAAACGTGCAAGTTCACATGAACTGCACTGTTGTGAATGTATGTTCACAGCTAAGCATGTTCACATGAATTTTTTCACGTTCACATGACTTTTAAGAGGCTAGAAAGTGTGAATGTGTGTAATTCTTTTACGAATAGGCTTATATTATTTGTATCTAAATTAATATGAAAAAAAATTAAAAAAAAAACTTTTTTTCGGAGCATGTTCACATCTAAAACCCGTGTGTTCACAGGTACTCACGGTAGTCTGCATTTTTTAGGTACTCACACGAACCATATTCTATATATATATATATATATATATATATATATATATATATATATATATATATATATATATATATATATATATATATACACACACACACACACACACACACACACACACACACATATATATATATATAGAGGGGTTCAATGGAAAACCTCATGAATCGAAGAGCTTCCATGCACCATCACAAATGAACCATCACAAATCATCTGAATCAATGACTATAAATTGGTTCCCCAGTTTTTCGATGCATATGAGTTTTCCATATATTATATATATATAAGTTCAATAGAGTAATTTTAAAAATTCAATATTCGGAAAATATCTCAAAATTTACATTTGCTTTTTAATTTTTTTTATATCGACATATTTAAAGCAATATTATAAAAATATTTACCAAAAGGTTCATACCTTCATATATTAATATTCGAAAGATAAATCCAATTAATGTATGAAAAATTTGTTTGAATGATATATCATTTACACAAACTTAATGTTAATGGTCGACCATTCATTGATAATTTCACACGGTTTCAAGTTGTGTTTGAGTGTGATTTTTGACAAATAGTCTTATATTGTTAATTTACACATGATATTTTTCATTTATTTATTTTTTCGAATCTAAGTTATGATATTTTGATGAAAAATCTTATAATGTTGGTTTATTACATGACTTTGCAAAAAAATATATGTGAATGATCATTCACAAGAGGTACGTTCAATATTGATGGGTATGCTGATGAACCTTATTTTATTTATACACAAGTACATATACGTATGTATGTGTATATGTATAATTGAATGAGTGTGAAATCAAGAGTGAGCCAAGCACCACTTCGGGAAATGTTAGACCAAATAAGTTCTGCCTTGGAACATACCCAAGAATATTAGCAAGTTACTCTACCTAAAAGCATAACTTTAGATTTCTCTTGTGAAAAAAGAATATATTTCAATTAATATCAAGGCTAACCTTTTCTTCAAATACAAACATTCCCCTAAACTATTTTCCATTTTTTTCCCCACAATATATATGATCAATCTTTTTTATTTTCTTTTCAAACATTGATCAATCACTGCCACTTAATCTTTAGCCATGAAACTCATCCCTAGTTTTGTGGTTTTTTCTTTCATCTTCTCACCCTTAATCATGCTAGTATCCTCTCAAACCCTAAGCCATCAAGAACAAACCATGGAGAATCCATTGATTCTACAAGCTTGTAGCAATATAATAGATCGAGACGCGTGTCTCGCGAATCTTAAATCGTTTCTTGATGACCATAGTGCTATACACCACAAGCCTGACTCGATCTTGAGAGCCGCCTTGAAGGCGACACTCAACGAGACACAACGAGCCATGCAGACGTTCACCAAGTTCACCTCGTTGTCCTCAAGTTCGCGAGAGCAAATCGCGATTGAGGACTGCAAGGAACTCCTTGACTTCTCGGTTTCTGAACTAGCATGGTCATTAGCCGAAATGAAGGAGATTCGAGCGGGGTCTCAAAACCCTAGTTACCAAGGGAACCTAAAGTCTTGGCTAAGTGCTGCATTAAGCAACCAAGATACTTGTCTCGAAGGGTTTGAAGGCACGAATCGACACGTTGAGAGCTTTATAAAAGGAAGTTTAACACAAGTTACACAATTAATTAGTAATGTACTGACTTTGTATACTCAACTACATACCTTACCTTTTAAACCTCCAAGAAATTATGGTGATAAAACGAACACTTTCTTTCCAAAATGGATGACTGAAGGCGATAAGGATCTGATGCTTGCGACTCCAAACGCAATGCATGTCGATGTCGTGGTGGCGTTGGATGGTTCAGGTCGTTATCGTTCGATCTCTGAAGCGATTAACGATGCTCCTAACTATAGTATCAGGAGGTATGTTATATATGTGAAAAGAGGAGTTTATAAGGAGAATGTAGATATGAAGAAGAAGAAGACCAACATTATGCTTGTAGGAGATGGCATTGGAGCCACCATAGTGACCGGAGATCGAAATTTCATGCAAGGATGGACTACGTTTCGAACCGCAACTGTTGGTAAGAATATTTTGCCCAATCTTAATTATTTCTTTTAGTATTTGAGGTATTTTTATAAACTTGCATGCATGTAATTTAAGCTCAATTGTGATTATTGAAAGAAAATCACTACAATATAATATTATATACCCAAAATTTGTTCAATACACAAAGTTTAATGCTCTTAAAGCTGTATGCATATATATGATACTTTACAAGTTTTTAAGTGTATATATGTTTTGATCCAAGAATAATTTTTATTATGTTATCTCTAACTACATAACATATTGAGTTTCTTCTTCATTTGTTATGGTTTTAAGCGGTTTCCGGTAAGGGATTTATAGCAAGGGACATCACCTTTCGCAACACAGCCGGTCCTCAGAACCACCAAGGTGTTGCGCTGCGTGTAGATTCCGATCAATCTGCATTTTATCGTTGCAGCATGGAAGGCTACCAAGACACCCTTTACGCCCATTCCCTCCGCCAATTCTACCGCGAATGCAGCATTTATGGCACTATAGACTTTATCTTTGGAAACGGTGCAGCAGTTCTCCAAAACTGCAAGATTTACACGAGGGACCCTTTGCCGTTACAAAAGGTCACCATCACGGCTCAAGGCCGTAAAAACCCTAATCAGAACACAGGGTTTTCGATCCAAGATAGCTTTGTTTATGCCACGAAACCGACTTATTTAGGAAGGCCATGGAAAGAATATTCTCGGACTGTGTTCATGAACACGTACATGAGTTCGATGGTCCAGCCACGAGGGTGGCTAGAATGGTATGGAAACTTTGCATTGAGCACATTGTGGTATGGGGAGTATAGAAACTATGGTCCTGGTGCATCACTTTCGGGACGGGTTCGATGGCCTGGCTACCACATGGCCATGGATGCATCAATGGCTAATTCTTTCACTGTTCGGAGTTTTATCGATGGGTTATCATGGTTACCAGCAACTGGAGTCACATTCTCAGCCGGTTTATCGAATTAATTGATCGATTTATTTACAGTATTGTTAAATCATGGCCAATTTCATGTGCCAAATTCGATTTATTCATATTAATTAATTATGTACATATTTTTATTCAATGTTGTGTATGTAAGAAAGAATTACAGATTAATTTGTTAATTTATTGAATAATATTTCTTACGGTAGCTATAAGCTCATACTACATATCATATAAAATGATAAAAATTTATACCTATCAAATAATCTTTTTAAATTGTAACATTAATATTGAAATAATTTTTATTTATTTATTTTGCGATTAAGTTTTTAAACATTTTTTTCTTATTATTTAAGTCTCTAAACTCTTTTTGTTTTAATTTAAAAATGTATATTTGACATTTTTATTAGTTACCAAAAATTAACTTTAATTTTTTCGTTTGATTAATGTTGGAAAAAAAACCTATCTTTTTATATTTTTAATGATTAAGTCGCTAAACTTTTGTTTTATGAATTGTGTTTTACATGTTGGTCAAAATATATAATTTTAAACAAAACAAACATAGTATAGAGACTTTTAAGGTCTGACAATGTCAACCCACTCTACAAGATTTGGGTTGATTTGGACAATAATACTAGATCAGTGGGTTTTGTATGGGCATGACAAAAATTTGCAACGGGTTAAAATGGGCGTTGATAAACAACATTGAGGGTTGAAATGGACGACTACAAAAAATTGATAATTGTGAGGGTCACCAACACAAAGGTAATCAACTAATCACCAAGACACCAATGTTCATGTACCAGTTACAACATTTGTGTCTCCACTCCCCCACGTACACAACCTACCAACCACCACATGCCGACACCACCACCGCCACACAACCACCACGGATCACCGTTAACCAACACTGTTTTGCAAGAAGCAACCTTTTCGGCTTTTCGCCAAGCACATCGTTGACAACCTTCAGTCCGTCACCATCATGCTGGACACCGTCGAGCAGCCGAAGAGGAGGAAAGATTAGGTGTGTTATGCAGGGATGTTAATTGATGACCGTCTCTTTTTATCCCTTAAATTTTTGTGAGAGTTTTGAAAGACTTTGAAATGTGAAAACCTTTTGCAAGATAATTTTGAAATAAAATATAAATATTTTAAATTTTAAACGTGGGGACTAGATGATTTACCCGTAAATCTGAATTGCGTTTTGATTTTTTAATAAACATTAAAAAAACATTATTATAATGTCAGATGATTGTCATTTTTTATTTATTAATTTAAAAGATTATAATATCTGTTTTTAATATAATTGTGAGTTTAATATCAGAATAAAGCGTTATATGTATTCAAAGTTAATTAACCTGAGTAAGAGTTTTTTTGGGAAAAAGTAGCGAGTCAACCTGGCCCGCATTACCCTAACCCGTTTCAACCCGAACCCATTTTTGACTCGAACCCGTTTCAACCCGAACCCATTCCAGCCCGCACGCGTTTCAACCCGAACCCGTCTTGGCCCGTTACTCAACCCGTCCATTTTGCCACCCCAAAGTCAATTTGACAAAATGCTTAGGGACTTAATTGTGAAAATTAAAAAAGTTGATTGAGTTTATCAATATTAAATCTAAATTGTATTAAATTAATAGGTGTAGGGAATATAAAAAGGAATGCATGAAATGCAATTATAATGGATAAATATAACAATAGATAAAATTGAAAGGACCCAAGATAGCTACTATATATAAGACAGTAGTCACCATCTTTCCTAATTTTAATACAAAAAATTGATTGAAGTTTCACATTTGTAAACAAATACGTTCCAATTTCTGTTCTGGTTTGATCACACCGGATGGTTTTGAAAAGCGGATCGGATAAGTTTTTGAACTTGTATGTTGGACTGGAAATTAACCGGTTATTTCATCCCAGTTTATTTGATGTAGTTAACACCGATAAACTGGGGATGAGTTGATTAGGATTTTTGAGAAAAAATTGTTCGGATCAAAAGTTAACGAAATTAAATTAACTTTCAATGTTTAGTATTTTCATTTTTATGTCAAGTATGTGTAATTTGAATGTTTAAAGTTTGATGTTTGATGAGACATAGAAAGTATTATATCAATCACAAATATTTTCTAGGATTTCATCTCTTTTTTATAATTTATAAATTTAAATTAATTATGACATAATTCGATTTTTGGATCGATGTTGAATCAGTTTGGTTTTTGAAATATTTGGTCCAGTTTTATAGAGTTGCCACTCAGCTAGTCAGCTTGAAACCGTTGCATATATACCTCTAATACATTATTACCCAAAACAAGAAAAGTTAAAAAAAATATTGCCTCATCTTAAATTATATGTAAAGTTGATTACTTTCCTATGTACATGTATCTTGTAGCATAATTCCTGCCCCTTCAAACAAGCGGGTCAATGATCAAATGACAAAAATTAAACATACTTTTGAAATTTTTTTATAAAAAACAATTTGTTTGATATATCATTTTCGTTACTATAGGTCATTTTGATAATTCCGTCACCCCTGATTGTACGGTTTTCGTGCCACCTATGTTATAAAAAATTTTGGTTCTCTCATTTGAAATGGAAAACACAATTAAAGCTCTTGTTTTCCTCCAAACCTCAGCTTCTTTACCAGAAAAAAGAACTAATCTTTAAAGATCTTTAATTCATTGTCATTTTGCCCTTATCTTTTTTTTTTTTACCAAAATATTCAAAATTTAAAGGTCTCCTTAAAGTTTAACTAATCTGTATAAAAAGGAGGCCTTTTATCTCAAAGATTCATCAGGGGGAGGGTCAACCCTACACTTTTGACCCTCTCTCAATCCTTATAACAAATTCTATACATATCAGAAATCAAAAGTTAGATATACAGATTTTAGGGTATATATGCATATATATACATATAGATATATGTATATGTATCTGTAGTAGAGATATATATAGGATAACAGGAAGTTTTAGATATGGCCGAGGGCTATAGAACGTCGAAAATTGCGATACTTTGTGTCGTATTCGTGGTACTTGTGGTTATGGTTGTTGGTTTGATTGTTATGATGAATGGATACAATTCTTATAAGCCTGAAAACACTCAACATGATGATGATATAAAGGACTCCATACGAGCCGTTTGCGTAACAACTGATTACAACAAAACTTGCGTCGATAGCCTTATAGAAGCACATCCAGAATCCACCGATCCTTATGACCATGTAAAGACCATGTTCGAGATCACAATTCAGAAACTTGATGCTTTGGTTAACAACTCGTCGCTTGTGAAAGAAGTTCATGAAGATCCGAGAATCGATGATGCTCTTGTTGTTTGTAAGGAGCTTTCAGGGCTTGCTGTTAGGGATTTGAGGAGATCTTTCGAGAAAATAAATGGGTTTGGTCATATTGAGTTTGCACAAGCGCTAGCCGAGCTTAAGATATGGATGAGTGGCGCGATAACGTATGAACAAACTTGTTTAGATGGGTTTGAAAATACGGAAGGGGATTCGGGAGAGAAAATGAGAAAAGCGTTGAATGTGACGATGGAGTTGACGAGTATTGGTCTTGCTATGATTACTGATCTATCACAGGCTCTTGAAGCATTCGATGCACCTCAAAGTACTAATCGTCGTTTGCTTTCGTTGTTAAACAATGATCATAATCTTCCTGAATGGGTGGATGATCGAGACCGAAATATCTTTTTAAAGCCGCTCGCGGAGATCATTCCAAACATAACTATCGCGCAAGATGGAAGTGGAGATTTCGTGTCGATTAATGAAGCTGTGAAAGTCATTCCTCATAAAGGAGAGAAGAGGTTTGTGCTCTACATTAAACAAGGAGTTTACAAAGAGATTGTCCAAATCCCGAAACACATGACTCGATTAATGGTAATCGGGGATGGCCCCGATAAGACGAGGATAACCGGAAGCTTGAACTTCTTGGATGGAATTACCACCTTTCATACCGCAACCTTTGGTAAGTAAGATGGGTCATCAGTTGTGAGAAATAACAACCTACTTTGTTAAAATTCAAAAGTATAGAAACCTACTTTGAAAGTCATCAACTATAGCAATCTATTTTTATGATATTTATGAGGGTTTATTATGAAAAAAAAACCAACATGTTTTCACGTTTTTTGCATTTTCGTCCCTCCATGTTATTTTTTTCCATAAAAAACCTCCAAGTTATTCTTTTCTTATTGGTTTAGTGAAATTTTGGACATCAGACCCCGGTTATAATTTGTGAACCGGGTTTTAAAAACTTGAAAAACCGGGTCCTAATGTCCAAATTTCACTAAACCAATAAGAAAAGAATAACTTGAGGTTTTTTTATAGAAAAAAAAACATGGAGGGACGAAAACGCAAAAAACGCAAAAACATGTTGGTTTTTATCATAATAAACCCTATTTATGATTATAGCAATCTACTTCAAAATATGCCAATCATGACATCTACTGTATATTTTTTCATGATTATAACAATTATTTTTGAAATTTATCCGTTGATTATTTCTTTTCAGGATTATAATGACAAAGTTAAAACTAATAATCAATTATAGTAGGTTACCATAGTCATGAATTCAGAAGTAGATTGCTAAAACTGGTAAAAAACTTAAATTAGATTGCTGTAATTGTGAATTGTGGCAAAGTAGGATGCCAATTCTCGCAATTACGTGCAATTTACCCTACCTTCTGTGTACGTATAATTAACTCGGTCGAAATGATTTATGCAGCTGTCTGTGGAGACTTTTTCATGGCTAAGGATATTGCATTTGAGAACACAGCAGGTCCCGAAAAGCACCAAGCTGTTGCATTGCGCGTTAGTGCTGACAGAGCGATCTTCTACAACTGCCACATGGATGGTTACCAAGACACGCTTTACGCACACACGTATCGCCAATTCTATCGAGAGTGTGTCATCTCAGGCACCATAGATTTTGTTTTCGGAGATAGTGCATCAGTGTTCCAAAACTGCGTTATGCTTGTTCGTAAGCCAATGGACAACCAGAATTGCATCGTCACAGCACAAGGTAGAAAGGAAATCCGACAACCAACAGGAACTGTCCTACAAAACTGCAGCATCCTGGCGGATCCTGCCTACTATCCTACGAGATTTGTCCTTAAATCCTACCTTGGACGCCCGTGGAAACAGTTTTCAAGAACAATTATAATGGAATCTTTCATCGATGACTTGATCCAACCTCAAGGATGGTTGCCTTGGAATGAAACTTTTGCTTTTGATACACTTTTTTACACCGAATTCAATAACCATGGTCCAGGATCTTCCAAGTTGCAACGAGTACAATGGCCGGGGGTTAAGGAACTAACAACAAAAGAAATCAAACATTTTACGCCAGGAAAATTCATCACGGGCGATGCATGGATCCCACCAACAGGCGTCCCTTACTCGTCTGAATTCTTCTTTGAACCCCCGAAAGATGAATCAAAGGATGGTCACCATAAGAAACCGAAGAAAGAGGACAGCGAAGATCCTTCCATTCCAAAGAAAGAAAAGAAACGAAAAAAAGACAAGAAACCAAAGAAAGACAAAAAACCGAAGAAAGACAAGGGTGGCGGATTGATACCAGACGCGATACCTTCAGATATAACGAAACCACCAACTGCAAGTGCTCCTATCACTACACCTAACCACGTGCCCATACCCGTACCCGTGAGTGGATTGATCCCAGACTCGATACATTCAGATATGATAAAACCACCAACTGCAAGTCCTGTAACCGTACCCAACCACATGCCCATACCCGTACCCGTGAGTGGATTGATCCCAGACTCGATACCTTCAGATTTAACGAAACCACCAGCTGCAAGTCCGGCCAGCATACCTAACCACATGCCCGTACCCGTACCTGTGAGTGCATTGATCCCAGACTCAAAACCTTCAGATATAAGGAAACCACCGGCTGCAAATCCTGTAACCATACCTAACCAAGTACCCATAACCGTACCCGCGAGTGGATTGATCCCAGACTCGAAACCTTCAGATATAATGAAGCCACCAGCTGCAAGTCCTGTCAACACACCTAACCAAGTACCCATACCTGTATCCGTACCCATACCCATACCCGTGAATGAGATAAGTGCACCAGTATCAAACCCAACACATTCACCAGAAGCATCCCCAGAAACCAAAGACAAACCTTTTTTTAAAAGAATTTTTGGAAATTTTATTACAGGTTAGTCATATATGCTAGTTTAAGGATTAGTGCCTATGTAGTTTAAATAGCTCAAAACGTGGTTTGCCACCCGCGATAAGTAACTTTTGTGGCTTTCAATATACAGATTACAAGATTTTTGTATGCAATCTTATATAAAAAAGCATGTATATATAAATTAATAGTGGGATAAAATTACAACCCCAAAACACAATTGTGTAACACTAAAATGTAAATTTAGAGATTTAATTAGAAACACAAATAAAGAAGAAAATATGTATAGGCTATTACAAGTTTAGATATATGTTGACTGCATCTTTATTTACAAACATGATCATAAAATCATATAAATGATATTAATTAATCTTATTCATACATTCCATGTTTGATTCAGACCCATATTGATGAAATTAGAGACAAAACAATCATAGTTGTTAAACTCGTACGAGTTGAGTCATTTCATACCCAAATTAAGAGTTTCAACTTGATATAGTATGACTAGATATGGAGTGACACTTGGTCTTATTTGTTTTTTGCAATAAGCTCTTTAAAGCATTTATATCTTTACGTGGAAAGATGTTTTGTTCTAACTGCAACATGAAAAAAATTCAGACATTTAATCTTTTAAAAAACAAACAACACCTTAGCGAGCTCGAGTCTTCATCGTTAACCGCCACTGCCTTCGACATCACAACCACATCGTACCATGGTGAGATTCCTTCTTCTCCCTCATCCTATTTTCTTAATCTTTATATGTTTGGGTTTTATGATTTTAGGAATTTTATTTGGGAAAAAGAATCAGATCTAGGATTTAAGGGGTTTTATGTATTTTCTGTGTGTTTTTGTTTTGTTTCTTCGTTTACAATGGTGCCGACAATGGAGGAGGCTATTCATTGATTGTCACATATAAACAAGTTACATACCCATAGCTCGGGTTATTTTTTTTTTTCCAAATTAATTATTTTAATTCAACAATAATACATTTAAATATTTTCTTAAAAAGAATTATACATTATTTATGATGAAAAATACTTAATTTCATCGTCAATAATATTACACACACACACTAGTGATTGAGGTGTTAACAAACACACAGTTTAATTTTGGCATGGTTTAGATAACTAATTGTTAATTCAAAAACATAAACTATAATGAATGTACATGTAGAAAAAACTAATTGTTGTACATGATAAAAATAGAAACGGGTTGTTCACTTCACCAACAAATACACAAATAACTAAATAAAATACATGAAACATGTAGTTTCTCATATTAATAAATATATGTGTTCACTTAAAAGAAATAATCATAAAAAGTTTAAAAAATCTTAATAATATGAAAACATTCAATCGTCGATACCCATTCAGTTTGAGAATTTATATGTATTTTTGATATTTTAGTAATTATAAATATTCTCTAAACTGGATGTGCGTTTAATATGTCCCACGTGCAAAAAAAATTATTTTTGGTGTTTATTATGGACAAATTCATTTACTGAACATAGCTAATCAAAATAGAAGCAACTGAAATCAAAATACTTCACTACTACAAAATAGATAATGGAAACCCCCCAAATAAACCCCGATTTTTGTAAAAATAGAGTAAAATCCTAGGTGTATTGGATGGGTAATGAGTTATAAAACAATGGACCCCGGTTTATTTATAAACAATCGAGGTCTATTGTAGTCATATTAGAAAAAAAACGCTCAACAAAAGGACTCCGGTGCATTAACAAGGAAACAAGGTTTATTTGTAAGGGTTTATTGTCATCAGTTTGAAAAAAAAAACACTCAACAAAAGGACCCCGGGAACCGGAGTTTATTCGTAAGGGTTTATTGGCGTCGTATTTAAAAAAACGCTCAACAAAAGGACCCCGGTTATTAACAAGGAACCGAGGTTTAGTCATAAGGGTGCATTATAGCATTTAATGCTATGACATTGACGTATATCTACCACCTATAGACCCTGATTGTGTTTTAAAAAACCGGGGTCTATTTGCCTACAACTCAACGGCTACATCACTTGACCATAAACTTTTTCCCTAACTATTTTCCATAACTTCTTATTATTTTCTTTCTTCTTCCTCCTCCGTTAATACACTCCACAATTTTCAAAAATCATCTCCTCATAAATATCTTATCTTATTCAATTAATGCACAAGAAACTTTCCATCATTTGTTCATTTGATTGTAGGTATTTTATATATATATATATATATATATATATATATATATATATATATATATATATATATATATATATATATATATATACACACTTCTTTTTTTTTTAATATATTAATGTGTGTATGTGTCACACACACATGCATATAAAATTAATAATCTTACTAATTTTATTGTTTATTATATATTGCAGGCACATTTGCAATATCGGTGACACGAAAGATATTAATTGTTGGATCTTTCGTCGAAACTATTATGGTAAATTTAATTATTGATCTATATATCGCTCTAATTTTATAACATTCATTAAATATGGATGGACATAGATAGAATTTCATGTCATTAGTAAAAATAAAACTCGTTCGAAATTAATCTAGTATAGATTAATTCGGATTGTCCCCCGTTTTGGGACTGCTTTTTAAATACTTTGTCTCATTTAGGATGTGAAAGCGTATTAACAAATTAGGTATTTAAGAAAAAATGGGTATAAATTTCTCTTTACTCCTACGGGTTGCGTTTATGCGCATACTTGGGGAGCTAAAGAGAAATGCTGCCGATTTTTTCTTAAATACTCGATCTGTTAATATGTGTATTCACATATGAGACAAAGTATTTAAAAAGTGGGTTAGGGTTGACTACCAGGTGCCACATTCATACTTATATCATGCATCGATATGGTATATTACATAAACTTCTTTTATTGTTTACAGATGGATCGTAGTGAATGGATGTACAACACAGAACGTTCTACAAGAGAATATTTGCGCTATTTGTTTGATTTTATAATAGTTGCTGAAGATGATCGCTCCAATAAAGGAAGACGTGAAATTTGGTGTCCTTGTAAAAAGTGTAAAAATTTTCATCTGTTTGAAGACTCTAATGTTATTAGCGAGCATCTAATAGTGGACGGTGATTGTGACCATTTAG
This sequence comes from Centrapalus pauciflorus, assembly GCA_020465985.1. Taxonomy (NCBI): domain Eukaryota; kingdom Viridiplantae; phylum Streptophyta; class Magnoliopsida; order Asterales; family Asteraceae; genus Centrapalus; species Centrapalus pauciflorus. The sequence goes on from JAANYP010004329.1 coordinate 134,819, forward strand.
ATAACATGTTACATGATTTGGAGGATAAGTTCAGTTATTTCTCGGCTCAGAAAAACCATTGTATACTGGTTGTACGAAATTCACCATGCTTTCTGCAGTTTTGAAATTGTTTAATCTAAAAGTGAATAATGGTTGGAATGATAAAAGTTTCAAAAATCTCTTAGAGATTTTGCATGATATGCTTCCAGAAGATAACAAATTACCACTTTCGTTATACCAAGCGAAAAAATGAAGTGTCCGATGGGAATGGAAATTCAAATAAAAATGCATGTCCAAATGATTGTATCTTGTATAGAAACGAATACGAAAACCTACACGATGTGTTGTATGCGGTGTATCTAGGTATAAGCGAAAGGAACAGATAAAAGAAAACAATGATGTCACGAAGAATGGACCCCCTGCTAAACTATTATGGTATTCCCATCGTGCCAAGACTGAAATGATTATTTGCAAACGCCAAAGATGCAAAATTGTTACATTGGCATAAAGAAGAACGTAAAAATGATGGAAAGTTAAGACATGTTGCTGATTCTCCGCAATATAGAATTTGATATATACGATTGGGACTTAGTTCATATGGAATTAATCCGTTTGAAAACATGAGCAGTCGTCACAGCACTTGGCCAGTTCTTTTGTGCATCTACAATCTTTCTCCTTGGTTATGAATGAAAAGAAAATACATAATGATGTCATTGTTGATTCAAGGTCCAAAACAACGTGGTAACGATATTGATGTAAATCTGACTTCGTTAATTGACGACATGAAACAATTGTGGAGTTCAAGTGTTGAGGTGTATGATGCATATAAGAAAGAAAACTTTCAAATGCGTGCCATGATTTTTGTACCATAAGTGATTTCCCGGCGTATGGCAATCTGTCAGGATATAGTACGAAAGGAGGGAAGGCGTGTCCTGTTTGTGAAGATAACACATGTTCTTTGTGGTTGAAAAATTGTCGAAAAATGGTTTATATGGGACATCGAAGATCACTTCCAAAGAGTCATCCGTATCGCAGACTAGAAAAAAATTTTAATGGTAAAACTAAGAATGGTGTGATGAGACAACTGTTAGATGGAAAAACTATGTTTTCTCGAGTTGCATATTTAAACATCGTATTAGGGAAGAAAGGTATAACTCCTCCTAAAAATGTATGGAAGAAAAGGTCAATTTTTAGGGAGTTGCCATACTGGAAGCATTTACGAGTCCGACATTGTCTTGATGTCATGCATATTGAGAAAAATGTACGTAATCACTTGATAAGGTTGTTGTTAAACATTCCTGGAAAAACGAAAGACGGGGTTAATGTAAGAAAGGATATGGTTGAAACGGGAATCCGACCCGAGCTTGCTCCTGTAACGTTGAGAACGATGGAAAACGTACATTTTTACCGACAGCTTGATATACCATGTCAAAGAATGAGAAAACCCAGTTTTGTCGATGCTTGTATGGTGTAAAGGTTCCATCAGGCTATTCTGCTAACATTAAGAAATTGGTCTCCAAGAATGATTTAAAATTGTTAGGAATGAAGTCTCACAACAGTCTTGTTTTAGTGACTCAAATGATTCCAATTGCAATTCGTGGAATATTGTTGGATCGTATTCGTCACACAATCACGAAACTTTGTTTGTTGTTTAACATGATTCATTCAAAAGTGATTGATCATGAGGTATTGGACTCATGGCAACGTGATATTATTGTCACTCTCTGCCAGCTGGAGATGTACTTTCCACCTTCATTCTTTGATGTCATGGTTCATCTTATATATCAGATTGTAGGAGAAATAGAGGCATGTGGACTTGTATTTTTACGATACATGTATCCATTTGAGAGATATATGGGTTTCTTAAAGGGGTATATAAGGAATCGATCTCGACCAAAGGGAAGTATCATTGAAGGGTATTCCTTAGAAGAGGTGATTGAATTCTGCACAGATTACATGAAAGATGTTCCAAATATCAGTGTCCACAATCTCGATACGAGGGCCGATTTCAAGGGGTTGGGACAATTGGACGACAAATAGATATCCCGAAACAAGCAGATTTCGAGCAAGCACATTTTACAGTCCTACAACACATGACAGTTATTGCTCCATACATACATGAACACATGACATTGCTAAAAGCAAAGAACAGCACAAGAACTGAAAAATGGGTGGCTACCGAGCATAACAAAACTTTTTCAAAGTGGTTGAAAGATAAGATGAGACCAGACCTTGGAGGAATTAATGTTGATAAAATAGTACAAGAGTTGGGATACGGTCCACGGTATGTTGTGACAAAATATCAAGGCTACGACATTATGGCTAAACATTCTACACCAAACAATAAGATGAGAAAAGTACTTTACAAAATAGTGGAGTTACATTAATCGCCACAACAACAGAACACACGCAAGGGTGAATCATGAAGAGAGTTTGAGGATTGCCAAAAGCTCATACTATGGGGTCATTCAAGAAATTTGGGAATTGCATTATAAATCGTTCACTGTACCTTTGTTCAAGGGTAAATGGGTCAATAATGAACGAGGGGTTAGAGTGGATAGCGATGGTTTCACGATTGTCAATCTTTCTACAATTGGGTATAGATTTGAACCATTCATTTTAGGAAAACAAGCCACCCAGGCCTTCTTTGTCGAGGATCCGAAAGATTCGAGATGACACATTATATCGATAAGCATGGTTTAATATTCGTGTTTTTATATTATATTATATGTTGTATGTTTGTAGGTCGTTCGAAGAGGTATCACATCGGCGTCAAAATAATATGTGTTCATTTTTTAACCCATCTATGATTAAATCTGAAGAGTGCCACAAAGATTGGTAGATATGTGCTTGAAATAATGCAATACCACCAAAACACATCTTTTTTTCTTCCACCATTTTGACAAAGGTATTTATGTGTTATTGGCTTCATTGTAATATATATATATATATATATATATATATATATATATATATATATATATATATATATATATATATATATATATATATATATATATATATATATATAGAATCAGGTTCATCAGCGTACCTATGAGATTCCAGCGTACCCAGCGTACCCTAATGTGAATGATCATTCACATATATTTTTTTTGAATAGACATGTATAAGACACCATTATAAGATTTTTTTTCAAAAGGAGCAACATCATAAATCTTGTGAATAGTAAAAAAAGATCATGTGAATGGTCATTCACACCATTCACATGATGTGAAATGACCATTCACATAAATATGCATTGAGCATTTACATAATTTTTAAGGACACAAAAAGTGTGAATGTATGTGAAATTCATATATCATGTGTATAACATTAATTTAAACATGGTTATGAGAAAAAAAAATTAAAAAAAAAGTTTTTTAAGGTTGGTACCTTCGGGTGCACTTGATTTCGAGAGGTATCTTTTTGAACCTGAATCTATATATATATATATATATATATATATATATATATATATATATATATATATATATATATATATATATATATGTGTGTGTGTGTGTGTGTGTGTGTGTGTGGGATGTGTGTGTGTGTGTGGGAAAAGTGAGTATGTGGCTGTCATGTACCCAAGCTTGGGTATAGAAGTATAGAACCCATAAAACGATGTCGTTCAGTTAAATTAAAAAAAAAAACTGGTGCTTCCTTTTCTCCCTGCTTCTCTTCTCTTTTTGCGTGAAGACCATCTGTCTTCCAGCTTCTCTACTTCGAACGAAATCGAACCAGGTGCAATCCTTGATTTAGGGTTATTTGCTTTCCCTCATTTTCCTCTTCGAAACAGGGTTCTTTGGTTTTCCTTATCGAATTTAGGATTCTTTGCTTATCATGTGATCGAACTGAAGTAGCAAGTGAAATCTCTATTTCTTCAACTGCCTGTTAATCTAACATCTAAATCGTAAGCTATAATCATGTTTTGTCTTTGATTTATGATTTTAACTATGCATAAAAGGTTATTTGGTTCAAGTATTGTGTTTGATCTGGTATGTTCTCCTATTTGATTTGACACTTGGGTTAAAATTCGAAGGGAACTGTTGTCTTGTTTTTCTGCGTGATTATGTTGTGGACATGGATTTCCTTTTCTTTGATCTTATCTGTTTGAAGTCGATGGCATCTGTTTGTGTGTCAGTGGCATGGCTTTGAAGTCGATGGCATCTGGTTCTGCATTCTGCAATGATGATACTAGTCTTGGACAAGGGTATAGTTTTGTTAAGTATTTAGATCAACAAATGCTATATTATCTGAATGTATCAATAGCTAAATTGGATTGCTAGTTTGATCTATGGAGTTATGCTTGACTTTTTTTTAGCTTAATGTGGCTGTCCATCTTGAATTGTTTGAGCTGCTGTAATTAAATATTTATTTGAGCTGCTGTAATTAAATTTTTATTTGATTTGATCAGTCGCCACTGCCAAATCTGCTCCTGCCTTTTGTGCAAGTACTCCACCTCTGCTGTGTGTTGCTTAGGGCTGGTTCCTCTTCCTTTTCTCTACCCTTGCTTGATTAATTGCTGCTCTTATCATATTCAGGTACTTCGTAACAAGGTTTATTGATATATTGAGGTTAAAAGTATATAAACCATTCTAGAATTGTACACATCTAGTAGTTATATGTGGTTTCTTTGAGTTGCTTATCTAAGTACATATCTGTTAGGTTGATAATTTTTATGAGTGTAGATCCATAGCTCAAATGGTTAGAGCGCCCATATGGGAAGATGGTGGTTCGATTCCACCTGGGTCTTCGATATATTATTTTTCTGTGCTTACGACTATATAATAAAAAAAAGCACATTAGAAATTAGACTATTTGGTGGTGTATCTCTTTGTTTCATGTGTTTCTGTGAAACCTTTCTGTGAAACTTCAATATGGTTTCCCCCTCAAATACTAGTATACTACAATCATGTGTTATGTTGTTGCATCAAAAAAACACTACATTATAATTTGTACAGGTTATATCAGCTTTAAGTTGAGTCTCAAAATGGACATTTGATCTTTCTTTCTGTTTTATGATGCAAACATCAGTAGCAGCAACAATAAACTAGTATATACAAATTAAGTAATTAGTGTGTTGTGTGATCGAGATACACTCCAAGACATACAACTCTTGGAGTTGTGCTAATTGTTGCTGGAAAACAGAGAAGAACAATAGCAGCAGCCCTCAACAACAAAACAGAAAATAAAACTAAGTATGTGTATACATGAGGCACTCGTTTGAAACAGTAAAAGTAGAAAAATTACGATACACAAGCACAAAGGATGGTCCTGTTAGTTGCAATTTATCATATACATGTATGTGTGCTCTTGTTAGTAGTAATTTATGTGTTCCAATCCATCTACAAGATAAATACAAAAACTTAAAAAGAAACAAAGAAACACTGGTGTAAGGTGCTGTTATTGTTGTTAAAGATGGATGACGCTTCACAGAATTAAGAATAATTGTAAACAAGTTCCAATTATTGTATGTTATATGGCTCCTACGAATAAAGCTAACGGATCTACATGTTCTCTTCCACTATGATTCTAAGATTCACACTCCAACTCTAGAATTCATGAACAGGGCTTCATAAACAATTGACCATTCACTCTAAAAATAAGGCTAAGTTCAAGGCTGCTGGTTGCTTTAAGCTGTTGCTGATAACTTGAGTTTTTTTTTTGGTTTTGGCCTTGCTGTTGTAATGCTGTTTGCATTAATTTAGGATTATCTATGTTGACAACTGGAGACATAATGACATAAACTTGCAAGTAGCAATGCGTCCCATGTATATCAATAAATTGTATGAACTAATAATTATGAATGATAAAAACAAAAACTATTCTACTTGTGATTTCTATGAACAGAATAAAGAAACTAGGATCTAATGTGTCAATGTATATTGATATTAACTACAACAACTAAGGGTAGTTCACTACAACCTCGAATTTAAAGTGCCAAGTGAACCCAAACTAAACCCTACGATCACAAACCGGTAATATATAGTTATAATAATCAAACAAGATCATGACAACATGGTGTCAAATGAACCCAAATTTAAACCATACAGAGCTCAAAGCTAAGCTCCATATGATCAATAATTCTACAAAATACTAATTTAAAGAAATGACATGAAGATCCCATTTAATAATTGTTTGGCCATGTCTAATAATTCTACAAAAATAACAATTTATATAACTTGAAGAATGGATATATCATGGACTGGTTGCTATAAGGTCTACAAATTAATATAGGAGGCTATGTAATAGGTACTTCGAATAATAGTAAACTAACAGTGACTGCGTATCATACAAAATATTTTACAATAAATCGAACATACTACTATGTTGCTTTGCAAAGAAAATAAACATACTACTTTGATTCAAAATAGAGATCCAAGTGGAATCGAACCACCGTCGTCCCATAATTGGGCGCTCTTACCACTTGAGCTCGTGGATCTATTTGTTATTTTGCTTAATAGCAACTCCAAACTTAAGCACGTTATGTTTAATGTAAAAATGACATAACATAATAGCGTAGTTATTAGTGTTTGGTGGATTTGTAGTTTAATTATCATTATATGAACATGATGATATATTGAAGTAGCACTCAATAAAGAATTATCAATTAGTCAATAAGATAAGAACATGTTTCATAATTTTCAATCAGAAATCAAGGAAAAAGAACTTCATTGATTCTACGGAAAAGAACCTGTTGCATAAATTAAGAAAAAGAAATATAAGTCATTTCAATTTTCATCCAAATCTATGAAATTCAATAATAATAAAAAAAGCTTCATTACACATTTTATCAAACACTTGATATGCATTTATAATCATGTTTGATAACTCTTGACATTCATCCATCACCAACATAAAATTAACTAATATATAATGCAAATATTTCGAAATTAGAAGTAACACTGTTCATATAAATCAAAGATGCAATCCAATTTCCAAATTACAAGAGCAGAAAGCAATAATGAGTTTGACCAGACGCAATGCAGTGTGGTATTGAGTTCGATTAGAAGATGACAATGCGATTTTGAGGTTGTTTTACCTGATAATCAATGACGAATACGACAATAGCATATGATAATAGATGATGATGATTATGATTGAAAGAAGCTAAGATCGATTTTTAGTTGAATCGAATGAACCTGAGATTGAATTTGTAGAAAAAACCTGGAATGGATTAGTACTTACCAACAAACATAAGAGATTTAGCAATTGAGTTTGTATCTATGATTTGACCCTGCGATTGAAATTGGAGAAGATCGATGACTTCAGTGGGTTGTATTGGTGCGCTCTAGTCTTAATTAACAATTGAACGACGTAGTTTTATGGGTTCTGTACCTAAGCTTGTATGCATGACAGCCCCATATTCTCTTTACCCTGTATATATGTATAGAATATGGTTCGTGTGAGTATCTAAAAAATGCAGATTACCATGAGTACCTGTGAACACACGGGTTTAAGATGTGAACATGCTCCGAAAAAAAGTTTTTTTTTTTAAATTTTTTTCATATTCATTTAGATACAAATAATATAAACATATTTGTAAAAGAATTACACGCATTCACACTTCGTAGCCTCTTAAAAGTCATGTGAACGTGGAAAAATTCATGTGAACATGTTTAGCTGTGAACATACGTTCACAACAGTGCAGTTCATGTAAACTTGCACGTTTCACATAGTTATAGTGTGTGTTTATGTGATTTTTTTGCAAATAATCTTATATTATTAATTTAAACATGATTATAAAAAAAATTTCAAAAAAAATAATTTTAAGCGAGGTACCTCCGGTACTCCGGAAAACTAGTGGTACTCATTTGAACCCAAATCTATATATGTATGTATGTATGTATATAGTGTGTAAAACCGAAGACAAAATGGGAGTCTTACTTTTGAGTCACCTTGGAGCACTTTATTGATAATTTATATGTTCTTTCCGTTTAAATTAGAATGCAAAGCTTAGCTGATACAGATATTTGTTGTCAGGTTAACAAGATGATCTGCAAACAACATGAGTTTCCCTCCTTTGTTCAATTCTTCCGAATGAAACAGAATGGGCTTTGAGGTCAAAATTTCGACTTTGTTTTCATCTTCAACCATTCGAACAGAGCGACGACATAGGAGTGCCCATTTGGCCTATTGAGGTCATTAGTGCATCTTGGTTTTCCAATTGTTAACGCGATCAGATCTCCCACCTCAGGCTCATAATAGTACCCATTCTCCTTCATTATATAATAAAAGTAATCTTTAGGATGCTAAAAATCTTTGGTTTTCGAATGGTTAATGATCCCACGAGTAGATGCATGAGAGATAGTTTTCATTCTGGAAATTAAAGCATCAAGTGTTTCCTCAAGTAGTCGCATAATGAATGACATGGTATAGTCTGATAATGCATTAAGAAATTACCATATGGTAAAAAAGATGAACAATAGTTTATTGAATTTAGCTCAAATTCAAGCAACACCCAAATGGAAAGTTCCTTTTTTTATTTTTATTTTTGGCTTAAATTTCGCTGAAAATCATCAACACTTCCAAAAAAAATTATAAATTATTGAATTTTGCTCAAATTCGTTGATACATAGAGTGAGAAACATGGAAAAGATAGAATTTTACTCAGCAATACCCAGTTAGAAAATTGGCAGAAAGATTAATATTTCTTGAATAGCAACTAAAAGACAGAGAAAAATTGTTATTCTATTGAATTGATTTGGGGTTCTAGGGAATCAGATGAGACGAGAGATGGATATCACCTGCTCAGCAATGTTTCCAGAGCTTATTGGCTTTTAGAAGACAATTTAGCTAATGTGGTGGTATGAATAGCTCCAAGTACAGCAATTAGAGGCACCACAGCAAGTGTCATCAGTGCCAATTGCCAAACTGCTGTAAGTTCCAAATCTTGGAGGGCCACTGCAAATACAAATCACCAACACAAGACAATAATCACACAACAAAATCAAAACAAAAGAAAATTGAACAGTTTCAGATAATTACCAAGGACGGTCGCCTGGAGGACCACCCATGGAACGTCCAGATGCAATTCTTCCCCTGTCTTCAATAATCTTCTATAAAAGTCAGCTTGAATGGCTAATGCTTTTTTTTTTTTTTGCAGCTGATATAGTATGGAAAGAACGAGACCATGACCCTACAATGTAGAAAGTAACCTTTTGTGCACATTTTTTGGTCTCCATTCATGACATAGAAAGCATGCTAAAATATATATACATCAAAATACATGTAATACTAGAAAAGGCTTCATGTTACCATTTTCAAATAAAAACATAAACATAAGTTTCAGTGAAACCAAACACTTTATCATGTTTACTAAACTTATAGTCGTCAAAGGCCTCAAATACAAGAAAATGACAAGCCATATAATCAATTAACATCAAGACCCAGGTGCGGGTTTTAGTGCGTACTTTGTTACTCCACAATTTTCATAACATCCACTTTCGTTCACATCATATAACTCATGTAACTTAGCCTGCAGATTAAATGTATAAGAGTCGATAAATTACTTAGAACCAATGTTCATGGTTTGGTAGAATTTTATAGCATACTTAGCAACATTTGATAGACTTATCGCACAGATACAACATAAAATACAATAAGAAACATTTTATGCTCCAATTTCAATAACAAGCAACACATTCTAACCAAAAGCAACTAGCTGAATGCGTTGCTCGGGTGATGCGAGTTGATTGCCAAAATATTTTGTTTAAGAGAACTATACAATGTTTACGAAGAAAAGAATACTTATATTAGTCGTAACTATTAATTCTTACACATAATTCGGTAGTCGAATGTATATATTTTTACTGTATCTATTTTAATTTTAAAGAAATATGTAATTTAACTTACAAGTGAACCTTAATTAAATAATAAGTCACTAAATATATATTTATTTCATTTTGCGTTATGTTCTAAATTATTCAATTTACTAGTTTATAAACTCACGTATTTGTATATAAAAAAATTATATATTTGCATTTATCTTTTCAGGTGAAATGTTGAGGCGCTATGTGGCAAATTATTTTCTCTTTTGTTATCTATATATACGTATGTGTGTGTATATATATATATATATATATATATATATATATATATATATATATATATATATATATATATATATATATGTTAGGCACAAAAAGGCCTCAGTCAAACCTGTTCTGCATCTGAGGGGGAGATTTTATAATCAAACCTGTTGATGCATTTGAAGGTTGAATTTAAGGCCTGTTATATGCTTATTGAAACCTGAAAATGATTTCCAATATCAGTCTAAAGCTGTTCTATATGTTGCATGTGTTGCAACCAAGACAGTTTGTCCAAGCTGCTCTGTCTGCTGAACAGGCTGGACATAAACTGTCTACGCTGCTCTACACTGTTGAGCAGCTTGGGCATTTTTAAAGTGTTTTGTTCTTTGTGAACAGAACCTGTTCTTTGTGAACAGGCTAAACACTTTATGGAATTTGTTTCCAAGTCATCATGTATTGTTTTTAACTACCAGATCAGTTTACACAGTTGAAGACAAAGTGGAAAGCAGAACCGCTCAGCCTGCCCAAGCTGTTCTGTTACATGAAGACAAACGGATATTTGAAAAAGGGTGACAGAACTTTTTCTTATATCAAAATAGGCTTTACAAGGAAGAAAGACGCAAGTGACATTCCTAAATTAGTTAAAGGCAATGCACAGTAGACAAAGTAAAAAGACAAAAGGTTGCTGCCAAGTCTGCTTTTCAGAAAAGTGTAGAAAAGTTATATTGTCTTTTCAGAACAATACTTCTCCTTTTTTCATGCCGTCCAATGAAAGAGTTTCCGTAATCCTCTAAGTGAGTATAAAAGGAAGCTTCCAAGGTCAAAAGAAGTGTGGAAGAAGCTAGTGCTTAAACCAGAGTGAACGTGCAAGTGTGATCTTCATGCATGCAGTATCTGTAAACGCAGCATCTGTGTGTCTAAGCTGATTTTACCTAAGCTGTTCCTTAAGTCGTGTTAAAACACAGTGAGTGCATCTTAGTGAGGGTTGTGTTCATTGGTTAATCTAGGGTTTGAGTCTGTCTTAGACTAGTAAGCATACTATTGTATTCTGTCATCTAAGCTTGAACTATTCCGGCATTCAAGCTGTTTGAATTTAACAATTGTTGATAATACATAAAACATTGAGAAAAGAGTGTGTAGTTGGTAAAGTGCCTGTATCACCCCCCCTCGCAGCTTATAACTATATACTTTGGGAACCTTCGGACCGACAACGGTTATCAAGCAGTTGAGAGTGTGGGTCATTCTAGATCTTCATTCTCCCAAGTTTCCATGGACAACAGTGCTGAAATTCTTCTTACTAATGACAATGGGCCTATGGGCAAACCTCCCAAATTTTAATCATCAAAACTTCTAGGGTTGGAAGTGCAAGAATGATGCGGCGACTTAGAGAATCTGATGTACCGGCCAGAGGATAGTGATGGAGGGCCTATGTGCAACCTCTGTCACTACATAACTCCACGGTGGAAGGAGCTGCTCCTGAAAGCAGGACCTTTGATAAAGGCCAAAGCTCAATGGTCTGATGAAGACAAAGACTGGTGCTCTGGATGGCAAAGGCAAGAAAAAACCTGGTCATTTCTCGCCGGATGATGTGTTCAGCAGGTGAGAAAATGAAGACTGAAAAGGAGATGTGGGTACTCTGTGTACCGTCTATGAGGGCCCACAATCACACTGGACAACAGGAATTAACAATCTGGTTAGGACAGTATGAACTCATTCTTTGCCAAACCAAAGGAGTCCCTCTCACTGAAACCTACACCAGGTTCCTGCGCGGGTGAATGATCTCAAAGCTGTGGGGGGATCACCAAGGAACAAGTCTTACTTTGGTGAACAAGTTTCTGGACATTTTTAAACCCTGAGAGTGGAACTATTCTCAACCATCCCTAAGAAACCTCAGGTACTATCAGAAGTAGGGATCTGGTCAATCTGTATGGATCATTATCTGAATGATGACAATCAAGCAACAAAAGAGGAATGCCTTTTTGGAAAGTGTCCAGAAGATGTACAACCTTTGTGGGCGAAGGTGAGACAAGCCTGTTAAGCAGATGATGATGTTTCATTCAACCTGATCAAGAGGATGATGAAAAGAGGAGGTGTCAAGACGAAGAAGAGGTTGCAGATCTTGCTGAACAAGATGATGAGCAAATGAGAGCCATGCTTGTCCAAAAGGTTCAACAAGAAAAGGTTTTGGAAGAACATGCTGCAAGGAGTCAGGGGCGGGCAAAAAGAAGGCATTTGACAAATCCAAAAGCGGAGTGCTTTCAAGTGTGGGCCAAAACTGGCCATATAGCTGTGACTGTGTGTCCAAAAGCCTGTTGGTCAGTCATCCAAACCTAACAAGACTAACAAAGGATGATGGCTATAGGGTGTAAGTCCTTATGGCCATGGCTAAGCTGAGGAAAATTGGAAACTCTTGTCTTCCATCGCCAAAAGGGACTCATGGCAGAGACATGTGACTGGGAGGAATCTGATTCATCATCTGATGAAGAAGATAATCAATGTCGGATGGCCAACACTGATTCCCTCAACAAGCAGTTTCAAACAGGATAATGGCTGAAGCTGAAGCCTATCAGGCAGGGCTGGAGACTGGAATCCGACAATGATGTATAAAGGTAAAAATTTTAGGGCTTACAGTTCAGAAGAAAAAGTTAAATGTTTTGAATATATTCTTGTGGATCTCAAAGCTCTGTTGAGAAGCATGATGCAAGTATTATCTGAAATATCTAAGCTTAAAGCTGATCTTAAAACCAAATCCAGTAAACTGGACAGTCTCCATAAGTTTGGAAACTGAGCTTGATGAATTAAAACACGCAACTCCATTTTACTGGAAGAAAAGAGAGAAACAGATAGAAAGCATGCCAAGCTTCAAAAGATAGTTGAGCGCTTTGGGCCAATCTTCACAAAAAGTCAGGCCATTTGTATAAAGTCAAAGATTCCCTGCACAAATCCAAGCCTATCTTGGAGGGAATCTTGACACAGGCAGCTTCCATTGTTAGATAAGTAATGTAAAAGAAGATTTATTATCATTATATTCCACTCTTGGTTGAGCTTCCAAATACATTCATTCAAAATGGGAATGGTAAGCTAATCTCAAACAAACGGTTTGGTCAGGCCTCAAATACTGACAGCATGTGAACCAAGCTCAAAAGCGGATGTTGGAGTTTTGTTCTCCAAAACGGCCTGCTAAGTGCTCTGCAGCCTCACATAAGCAAAAGAAAGGAAGACATGCTCAAACTGAAGCTGTGGAGGCTAAACCTGTTGACAAAACAGGTTCTGAGTCCAAAGCTATTGGTAAAAAGCACGGTTAATACCTTTTGATGCTAAACATTTTGAGAATAAGTTTTCAAAAAGTAAGCAGCCTGTTTTTTTCCAACAAGGGGTAAGTCTCAGGTTGAAAACAAAACTGCGGTGATTTCAAATAAGTTTTCAAATAGAGTGGTAATTGGTTTTAAATGAAAATAGTTTTTCAAAACCAAACACAGTGAGTATGCGATAGGCAGCTAAATCACAAGCCAGTAGGGGCAAAGGCAAAGCCATTGCTCAAACGGGACACTGGGAATAAGTTTACCAAACCTGTGGAAGCTCAAAGCCAATCAAGCTTCCTGGTCTTTGGACATCTGTCCTCCCAAAAAGAGGAAGAAGAGACAGTCAAAGCTGTTGGCCATTTAACTTACCACACAACTTTGATTCTGACAAAGAAGGCTAAACCTGCTGAAAGAATCAACAAAAACAGCTCAGAATGTGTTTCTGAAGGACCTTCTTCCAAAAGTACTAAAAAAAAAAAGAGAAAATGTTACAAGTGTGGAAGAAGACACATCGGGCCAAAGAGACTGTCCTGAATCTGAGGACATGAGGGCCTGTTACGTGCTGTTGTTTCCCTCACAGCTGTCACAAAGCACAAGTGGTGGAATGTCACAGTCATGGGGTATGGTATACAAGCTGATACGATCCAGATAGGGAATATTAGTGTGGACATTCCAAATCCATCAACAAATGTTGGAATGAATAGGAGAACTCATCTCTGTGAATGAGTCCCCTAAAAATGACTAATAATTCTCTTTTCACGCTGCAGGAAAAACAACCTTCCCAGGTGTGGTAATTGGACAGTGGCTGCGTCAGGCACATGACAGGTTGTAAAGAAGATGCTGAGTGAACTCAGCCTGAAAACGGGCCAAAAGTCACCTTTGGGGACAATGTGCAGGGAAATCCACTGAGGGATATGGAAATCTTAAAAAAAAAAAAAAAAAAAAAAAAAAAAAAAAAAAAGCTGGAGCTGGTGCGTGCAGTGTTCAAAAAAAAAAAAAAAAAAAAAGGGTAGCCTATGTGTTTGGGCTAAAACATAACCTTGTTAGCATAAGCCAACCATGTGTGATGCTGGCTAACAAGGGTTAAATTTGATGAGGCAAATGGGTTACATATGGATTCCCAAGGCAAAGTGTGCTGTGTGCGCAACGAAGAAAGGTGTATATGTTTTGGATATGGCATTCTGCTGACCCCACACTGAAACCTGTTTCCTCACAAACAAATGCTGATCTAAACTGGGTTAGGCACAGAAGACTGTCACATCTGAACGTCAGAACATCAACAAACGCTGTAAGAAAGAGTTGTTGTTGGTTGAGTGACAGGTTTGCCTTCCTAGGCTTTTCCAAAAATAGATGATGCAACAGCGTGTGAGAAGGCAAGCAGAGAAAAACATCTTTTAAATCCAAACACAATTTCTCTATTGATCTCCACTCTTCCTTGATCCATATGGACTTTGTTTGGACCTGATGAATGTCCCAAGTCTAGTAGGGAAGAAGAGACACTCTTGTAATTGTTGATGAGTTCTCCAGGTACACAATGGGTGATCTTTCCCTTAAGAGCCAAAGGAGAGGCTGCTAGAGAAATTATTGGGTTTGTCAAAAAGATGTAAATGCTGAACTCTGCCCAAGAAAGCAGGCTTAGAAGTGATCATGGTACGGAATTTCAGAAACAGTACTCTTGAAGACTTCTGTGAAGAGAAAGGTATCTCTCAAAACCTTTCAGCAGTAAAGAAATCCTCAACAAAATGGAGTTGGCTGAAAGGAGAACCGAACTCTCATTGAATCTGCCAGAACCATGCGTTGTGGCATAAGGTTTTACCTTCAGCATTTTGGGCTGAAGCTGTTAACACTGCCTGCTTCACCCAAAACAGATCTTAGTGGTGAAAAGGTTCAACAAGACTCCCTATGAGCTGCGCAAAGGGAGAAAGCCAGTGTCCCAGTTATTTCCATGTGTTGGATGTCCCTGTTTCATGCTGAATCAAAGGGACCCAGCTGTCGAAATTTGAACTAAAGCTGATGAAAGGTGTGGTTTGTTGGCTAACTCTATGATTCAAAAGCCACAGTATACAACAAAAAAAGAAAGGTGATAGATGAGATATCAATGTCACCTGAAGAGTCCAAGATGCCGCCACCAAAGCTGTTTTCCTGAATCAGTTTTCAGGAGACCGCAACTTGATTATCTGATGCATTCAATCATGAAGAGGACGTCAAAACTTCCACTACACCCAGTATGGAACCTGCTTAAGCATATGGACATGATGAGTGATTATGTCGATACACCCTGTGTGATAAATGTACTGATTAATTACAATGCATGTCCGAACCTATCCATGGCTGATTTTCCCTCTTCCCCCCAGTTCATTCTGGCTGATATGGTTCAACAGTGGTCGACAATGTTCA
>JAANYP010004329.1:151345-241345 GCA_020465985.1 Centrapalus pauciflorus
CTTCGAGCTGACACTCGGCATAAGAATAACCAACCATCTGAGGCGGACATTACATCGGGGATGACCTACTGTCTATCCTGACCACAGAGGTGTCAAACTCTTGGTCATATAGCACAGTAACATCAGAGTACAGATGCGACCACGCAGGTCCATCGAAAAGATGCACAACAAATGAACGGACATGCAACAAATATGAATGTGCATCAACATAAACGCATGTTAGTAGAATGCCAAACGAACATGAAACAACAGGCCTCAGCAGGCAATGCAAACATAAAGCAGATGCAGACATGTTAAAAATCAAAGGTACTCATTGTGGGTGCGTTATTATCTTTATTCAAATTTTATTTCTCCTCGGAATTTCAACCGGATCCACAAAGTACCCCACTGTGGGTTAAACAACTTCACAAGGGACCTGTTAAGTCAGTTGTAACAACACACTGTGTCAATAATATGTTTAATTTCATAAAACTTAATTTTATAAGTTTTGCAATAATTGATCCCCATTTCGGATCCATGTCCGAATTCGGACCCCACCCGAATTCGAACCCCCAATTCGGATCACATGCCAATTCGGATCCCATTAAGTTTGAATTTCGGACTCAAGCTAATTTCGGACCCCATTACAAGTTCAGGCCCATCCGAATTCGGCCCCCAACCGAATTCGGACCCCCATCCAAATTCCAATACTTAGAAATATTTTGATATATTAACTTTCCTGAAATCCGGGCCTCATCCGAATTCGGACCAGATCCGAGTTCATCTCGGATCCGAATTCGGATCCCACCCCATTCGAACTTGTGCAGCTTTTTAACATTTTCCAGATTTTAATTCCATCATTTTTGGTACTTTTTCGATACATGAAATAATTTATACCAACTTAAATATACTTAATTTCAAGCATTTTAACACTAACATTAACATGCTTTCATACTAAATTCAATCCTTTTTGACCCTTTTCATCATCCAATGAACACACACACTAAAACACACACAAAATCCTCAAATCCATACTTTTAGCTTGAATCAGATGCTGAAATTTAATATGTAGCATCATAAACACTAGATTTAAACTAATCCACAACTTGATCATACATGCAACAACATTTGAATCTCCAAATCTATGATTCGGATTTGAACAAAACCGAACCCAAAATGCTTCTAAATTCGAAATCTAAAGAATTATTACCTCAAATCTTCGATTGCAGTGTTGATAGCTCCTTGAATGCAACCTTGTTTCAGATTTTCAGCTTCCAATTCCAAGTTTTGATGTTCTTCGATTGTAGAGAGAGAGAGAGCCGAGAGAGAGATTTTAGAGAGAGAAAGTGCTTGGTGAAAATGAAAGACAAAATTTGTCTTTCATTCCTTTTATTCACCACTTTAATCTTTTGGCTCATTAACCCCTCAACTTATCCGGTTCCATTAAATACTGATTTATAAAATAAAAGATTTTTATCTTTTATTTATTATCCTTAATACTTAAATAATTATTTCACTTAAATAAATTGAAATTTCTAAATTTCCAAATAATACAACAAACTTTATAATTAATCCAAATTCCGTACCAACTTTCATAATTCAACTTAAATTACATATTAAAACTTAATAACTTCAAATACAATAATTTAAATCCAAGGATGTTACAGCATGGGCTCCACCACGCTCAAACTTCGTCCTCGAAGTTACTCGAATCCAAAAAGTTGCGGATATTTCTTTAACATCTCAGACTTAGTCTCCCAGGTATGATTCGCTCCTTTGTGATGCTTCCAACGTACAAGCACCATTTCAATTTCTTTGCTTCTCAACTTCTTTACTTTCGTATCTAACACACACTCCGGCTCTTCTACATACCGGAGCCTTTCATCAATCTGCAACTCCGTGTGATCTGCCCAATCTTCGTTTTCGGTTGTGAATGACTTTCTAAGGTTCCCCACATGGAACACCGGGTGTATGCCCGACATCTCTTCAGGCAATTCCAACCGATACGACTGATTTCCTACTTTTTCGGTAATCCTGAATGGTCCGACGAATCTCGGAGCCAACTTTCCTCTTTTTACAAAACGTGTAACACCTCTCATAGGTGACACCTTCAGATATACCCAATCGTTCACATCAAAACTGATTGGTTTGTGCCTTCTATCGTAATAACTTTTCTGGCGATCCTGGGCCGCCTTCATATTCTGTCGCACCAACTGAATCTTTTCATTCGTTTCTTGTAACAATGCCGGCCCAGCAATCGGCGTTTCACCAGTTTCTCTCCAACATGTAAGAGTCCTACATATTCTCCCATACAACGCTTCAAACAGCGCCTTCTTTATTGTCGCATGGTAGCTGTTGTTATACGAAAATTCTATCAATGGTAAATGGTCATCCCAATTACCACCGAGGTCCAACACACACGACTGCATCATATCTTCAAGTGTTAGGATGGTCCTTTCACTTTGACCATCGGTTTGCGGACGGTAGGCGGTACTCATAGCTATTCTCGTTCCTAACCCTTCTTGTAATGCCGACCAAAAGTTGGAAGTAAATCGGCTGTCACGATCAGATACAATGGACTTCGGTACTCCATGTCTAGAAACTATCTCGTCCAAGTAAATCTGAGCTAACTTTTCCAGTGAATAACTCTCTCGTATTGGAATGAAGTGTGCCGACTTGGTTAATCTATCAACGATTACCCATACCGCATCGTGTTGACGCCTAGTTTTCGGCAACTTTGTGACAAAGTCCATAGTGATATGTTCCCACTTCCATTCCGGAATGGGAAGCGGTTGCAAACTACCGTAAGGTTGTTGGTGTTCGGCTTTCACTAACCGACAAGTTCTGCATCTTTCCACATACTGACCTATATCTTTCTTTAATCCGGGCCACCAGAAGTCTGCTTTCAGCTCGTTGTACATCTTTGTGCTCCCGGGATGTACAGAAAACTTTGATTGATGTGCTTCTTCGATAATCACTTTTCGCATCCCACCAAACTTCGGCACCCAGATCCTCCCATATATACTTTTCAAACCCGTTTCACTCGTTTCCATATTCTTAATCTGTGCCCTTATATCTTCAGCACCAATGTTTTCTTCTTTCAAAGCTTCCACTTGAGCAGCTTTAACATCATCAATTATTGTGGAAGTCAACATCGTAGACGTCAACATATAACAACAATCCTTGGCATATGCTTTGCGACTCAAAGCATCGGCTACCACGTTAGCCTTTCCAGGATGGTAAAGGATTTCACAGTCATAATCCTTTATTAGTTCCATCGAACGTCTCTGTTTCAGGTTAAGTTCCTTCTGGCTGAATATGTATTTCAAACTCTTATGGTCCGTGTAGAGTTGACACTTAGTCCCATATAGATAGTGCCTCCACAATTTTAATGCAAACGTAACTGCAGTCAACTCCAAGTCATGAGTTGAATAATTCTTCTCGTGTTGCTTTAACTGTCTCGAAGCATAAGCTATAACTTTTCCACGTTGCATCAATACCGCACCAAGTCCCAACCTCGAAGCATCTGTGTATACAACAAAGTCCTCATTACCCTCTGATAAGGCAAGTATCGGCGCTTCACTTAAAGTCTTCTTCAAAACATCAAACGCCTCTTGCTGCATAATTTCCCAGACAAAAGGTGCATTCTTCTTTGTTAACATAGTTAAAGGGACTGCAATCTTGGAAAAATCCTTAATGAACCTCCGATAATAGCCCGCCAACCCCAGAAAGCTTCTAACTTCCGTATCAGAGACAGGCTACTATCTGTGTATCCTCTGAGTTTAAATCAAAGGCTCCCTTTGTGACTCTTTGTCTGCGGGGTATTTCTGAAAACCCTTGTTCGTTGTTGAAGGCGTTGGCTCAGAAACAAAGAAAACAAAAACCCCCCAAAAAAGGGGTTTATTGAACATGGTGGAGTATATCTGGTGCTGCATGTCGTTCATCCATCAAGTTCAGTCTCGTTGAAGCTGGTCAGGGTGTATGCTCAGACCCCTATTGTGATTTGGGTTGTCTTTCCGCTGTGGTTCTTGGTTCGCGTTCGCTCGGTGCCCTTCATGCATCACTTTCGTGGATTACTGTCTGTAAGTTGGTTCTTTCCCTCTCGTGTTGTAGCAAGTAACTGGTCTTGGGAGTTTCTTCCCTAAGATTCACACTTGGCCTATAGACGAGGCTTCTTTTTTTACTGTGTCTGGTTGTGTTACTTCTTTGAAGTGTTATCGATTGTTTTTTTTTTTCTCTCCTTGGTTTGTTTTCGTGTGTGTGAGGTTATGCTCAGGCTTGACCTGGCGTTTGAACGTTCGTGGAATCCTGCCATAAAAGAGCCTAACCACCGTGTGAGTTTTTTTGTGGTTTGTGACTATCTGGTTGTTACTGCTGTATAGATTTTGGTTTTAGCAGTGTGGCTCTTATTGTTGCTGGTTCTGTTTGCTGTTATTTGTTTTTTTGGTTTCGGCTGATTGAGGTGATTTGGTATGGAGGATCAATGAGATACCTTATCTGTAGACTTGACTATCTTTTTCCTTTTATCCACTGAATCATGTATTAGTTTGATATCTGAACCGATTCTCATTCGATAAAATGTCATTAAATCCAAGAAACTGACCCTTAAGGACTGCTTGAAACACACCTGTAAATTGCGCAACAAACTGATTAAGTGATTAAATCTTGAATTTTTCAGGTTCACCTTGATTGGTGTGTTATTTGTTTCCGATTATTGAGTGTATTTGCGTTCTGTTAATCACCCTGTTAAGGATAGTGGCATATATGTTGGAATTGATGGTTCAAACCGTTATACTCAGGACTTGAAATAAAGAATGACTTATGGGGACTGATATGATGAATTGTATTTATCTGGAGCATGTAGTTCATGCAAAATGTTAAATGACTTGTGTGCATTTAAGTGTTTAACCTTTTGAGTTACGTCATCATAGGCTTAGTCTCCCTGTGATCATATTATTGAGTTTGAAAGATATATTCAACCTCAACGTAATTGTTTAGAGACTCCCTGTGAAATTTGTCATAAAACATGGTTCAAGTTAGTTGTGGTTGATTATTTGTAATGTGCATGTTGTTTAAATGTGGTTCAAGTCAATTGGTTGCTAAAGCAAATGTTTTTGGTAGTAAAAGTTGGTTCAAGTTAGTTATGGTTAATTGTTGTAATGTCCATGTTGTTTAAATGTGGTTCAAGTCAATTGGTTGTTAAAGCAAATGTTTTTGGTAGTAAAAGTTTGAAAAATATTCGCTTTTATGTCTTTTGACTGATTGTTTTAGTTCTTTCTCTTCCAAAGAAAGTTAAGGTTTTTTTGTAAATATGTTGTTTAAAGTTCTTGGTAAAAATCAATTCAAGTTAAAAGTTAATTGGTTATGTGTGGTTCAAGTTTAAAATAATTTGGTTGAGTGTGATTCCAGTTAAAAAAAATAAATAGGTAAAGTCTGGTTCCTGTTATGGTTCAAGTTAATTGTGAAAAATTGTTGTTATATTCAATGTTGGTTAAAAATGTGGTTAAAGTTGGTTGTTAAAAAAAGTTGGTTGTTAAAAAAAAAGAAAAAAAAAGGGTTTGTTGGATAAAACTATCAACTGTTATTTGGTTAAAGGAGTTGATGGTAATATGGTTAAAGTGAAAGTGAAAGTAAAAGATAAAAAAGGTTGTATATTACACAAAATTGTAGTCTTTGGTTCTTAATCTTTGTAGAAATGATACATGGTTTTTTGTTGTTTTACCAAAAGATAGAAACCCTATCGATTGTAAGTGGACATAGAAAGTTAAGTTCAAGCCAC
The DNA here is from genome assembly GCA_020465985.1 of Centrapalus pauciflorus. Lineage (NCBI taxonomy): Eukaryota > Viridiplantae > Streptophyta > Magnoliopsida > Asterales > Asteraceae > Centrapalus > Centrapalus pauciflorus. Next base: position 157,104 of record JAANYP010004329.1, read on the forward strand.
CGAAGAGATAGATAGGGACAAGACAAGGTTAGTTGCCAAGGAGTTTGTCAAAATGAATGGCTTGGTTTCTGTGGAGTTTTTCTCGCCTGTTATAAAACGATAGAAAGTAATATGACTGCTCTATGTGTATTAAAATAAAGGTTAATGTTCAAGTTGTGACCCAACATGACAAAATTATATGACAATGTGTCTTGGCAGTGATCTTCAAATTGCTAGATGAACCTTTCTGGAATTATTGTTTATTTCACGGTATACAAGGTTGATATAATAAATGAAGAAGGGAAAGTTAATACCATGTCTTAATAAATTTTATATAATTTTCTATCTTCCTGTTTTGATATGTGTCTCGGTGAAAGATCTAGACATCGTTCTAGGTTTGTAGTCTAGATTATATAATAATCATGCAAATGAAAATCAGAAAGATAATGAAGGGGGTAAGTTGAACGGTTATCACGTGGTGCAATTTTCTACAAAACCCTCGGGTTTGGTTTTCATGTCGATTAAGGTTAATAGGTTCTGGGTTCTGGCTGTCTTTATGCAAAGCAGAAGTGATCTAATTTGTTAGAAAGGTTGGAAAGACTCTGGTTATTTCTCTTCTGGATATTGGAGTTATTCATGTTGTTCTGGTTTTGTGTTTTATCTCAACGCAAGAATTGCTTTGTTTTTTTTATCTGTGGTTAGTTTACTTGGAAGCAAGAATTGCCTGTTTTTTCACATAGATAGCAGGGCTGCAGTACTGATTGCAGCCCATCCCGTTTTTGTGAAAGGGTTTCTGCAGGTCAGAGCTGAATCTATGTAGCTGATGTTTTCACCAAGTGGTTAAGTTGAGTCAGGCCTATGCTCACAAGTTAAGTCTCTGCTTCTCAGGTATGTAGTCTTAGGCTGCTGGTTGTGGTGTGGACTATTGTTATGTATTTGTATAGGGTCTGCCTTCGTCTATTTGATTTTGTGTGAACGTGTGCTTAAGTTTTTGCAGCATATTTCCTTGAGCCATAAGGTTGAATGTGTTTATAATCTCTCTCACAATTAACTTGAGGGAGAGTGTTGAAATATTTGGGTTTATAAAGTGTGTGCAATTTAATTGTGTTTCCAGGCCCACTCTCCGTTTACAAGTTAAGGTCTTCTATTGCGTGTTTCTGCCCTAGTGTGAAATAGAGCTGCACGTTTGTTCTAAAAGTTGTTTCCAGAGGACTCTTTGCCAAAACTGTTCTTAAAACTATTGGTCTCTGTTTTTTCATGAAAATAAAAAGGGCGAAGTGGTTCCTGATCTTGTGTTAGAAATGTAACTTGTTGGAAATTTTATTCAGTTAAACTTTGTCTAGTTCAAACATGACACGTGTGTTCATGTCCTTGACTGCTCTTGCATATTTAAATGTGTTGTAAGAGGTCTTGTAGTGTTGAGAAAGACTGTTACAGGTTTATATACTCCTGAATAAGGTTTGATGTTCTGAGAAAACAGGGTTCTGTTATAGGTGGACTTAATTGGTTCGTCAGCATGTTAAAAGTATTAAAGTGTAAATAGTTTTTTTTTTTTTTTTTTTTTTTTTTGGTATTGGGCAAGTTCATTGTTGTTACAGGTTGTTTCAATGCTTTGGGGTGCTATATTGTCCAGCTTTGCTTTCTGTTCGTTGCTTTACTGCATGACTGATACGGATAAATACTTAAATAGGGTGCTGCAGGAGGACTGTTTTTTGGTTTTGTTTTCGGGTATCTTTACATAGTTTCATTGTTACAGTGGCCTAGAAGTATAAGTATCTATTTTAAAATTTTGCACCGTTTTCACATTTAACTTGAAAGGGGTGTTTAAAATGATAACATATATGTGCAAGTTAATTGTGTTTATGTGTTTGTGTGGGCTTACGGTATGTTAAGTTCTATGTTTTAAGTTTGTTCTTGTTCGTTCAGTCTCTTTGTTAGGGTTTGATCATATTTTTAGGTTTCCCACCGAAAGAAATATGACAACAACTATCTTGAAATCCTAGTTGTGGTTTGTGTCCGTCTTCCGCTGCTTATCCCTTCCTGTAAAGTTATATGTGTGAATCTCTCTGCATTATACAACCAGTCAAAGTTGATTCCATAAATAACATTGCAGATGTGTTTACTAAAGGCTTACAAGTTTCTCAACATGAGCTATTAAGTGACAGGTTAAATTTGTTCAATGTATTCCACAATAAACTTGAGGCGGGGTGTTAAAAATATGTGGGTTCTTCAAGTTCATTGTGGGCTGCCTTAAGTTCAGTGTGGGCTGCTATAGCTGGGCCTGAGCTGGTAAGTTGTATTTGGTAAGTTTGTATTCATTTTTCTAGTTGTTGAGAATCTGATTTGTTGGGAAGGGCAGTTTGGTAATTGCTGTTGTTGCTAGTGCCTTTATATTAATCAGTTCAATTTCATCTTATTTCCAAAAAATAAACGAAGTGTGTGTACATTGTGTAGTTGGTTCGTTCGTCTTCTTCTTCCTGTACAGGTTAGGGTTGATAGTTTAGCTTCTTCGTTTTTTGTTCATCCTGGTTAGAGATTGTAGTAGGTTCTTGAGGGTTGTGGTGATCACACCTATTGGTGTAGTTCATCGAGTGTTTTATTGTAGTGAGGTTATGTTGTTATAGTTTTGGTCTTTGACCGGTTTATTGATAGGGTTTTAATGAAAAGTATTAGTTTGTGTTGAGTTCTGGTTTTTGTTCTTGTTTTGATATCTGGTTCTTTTCAGTTTTAGATTGTGAGTAATTGGGATTTGAAAATTTGATCTCGTTTTCGAACTGAAAACAGAGCAGAAACTTCAAGAACTTTTAGAAAAATCCGTGCTTAACTATTTTATTTGATTTTTTGATATGTTATTCGTAATATCAATTGCATCTGCACCTAAATTTTCAGATTTTAATTCGCATAATTGAGGGAGAAATTTGTGAAATTCAATGTCGTGATGAATGTGTTGGTTTTCAAGTTTCCGAATGATTTCTTGATCTCGTTCTTGATAATTATCAGACGGATTCTTCTGCATGTATACATGTTGTGATCCATTTTTGATTTAGAATTCGTTTGTGTATGGTTTTAATGTTAATTCAATCGTTTTAATGTTCAATTTGAATTTTATGTTCTTGTTTGTTCTTAATTGTTTAATCCATATTAGTAACTGTTGTTTGTGACAAACTTGTTTGTTTCATTTGATTTCAGGTTTCAAAGATCAAAAGGATATCAAGGAGTATATATCAGTTGATTTCGAGTCAATCAACTACCTACTTCGAGTTCAACTGGAATTCATAGTCTTATCTCGTCTCTGCTTCTCTCACACTTTTTCTCGTGTCCGCTGCAAATATTCTCAAGTCGGTTGCCAGTTACTTCGAGTCCAAATACAACGTGAAAATCAACATGGAACATCACGTGGGACAGTGGTCAAAGAAAGAGTTGGTCAACAATTGTGGCCAAAGTACAATATCTGACCACTTCGAGTCAGCTGTTAATTACTTCGTCTAACAGAACACACCTAGAGTCTATAGTCAACCAACTTCGAGTCAAATAGAATTCCTTCATTTAAAGCTGCTTTAATTGTGGACGATGGTCTAAGCCATTAAAACTCTCGGATATGGTGGCTATATTTAATTGAATTTTGCATGTTTTTTCATCTTAATTTCGAGTCCAAGAGCTGAAGTATTTCGAGTCTCCTGCTAGGTATTCCGAGTCTCCTGCTAGTCTAGTACGAGTTCAACTGCATACTTCGTGTTCATCTCCACTTTGAGCTTGAAAATTTTCAAGTTCAATTCCACTTTGAGTCTAATATGAATCACTTCGAGTCTATCGACTCATCACCTCGAATCTAGTTCGAGTTCACTGTGATCTCATTTCAAGTTTGAAGACAACTTCTCGCAGGGGCGGATCTATGAATTTTTGTCATCGGTGTCGCTTTTTTTAAACTATGTATTAACTTATATTTCTAAGATGGATCGGGTCAACGAAACGGATTGTCAACACAAAATTAACAAATAACAATATTTTTCTAATAAAAAAATACATAGTACAATACCATTAAATTTTAAAATCAATTAGATTGGACCGATTGGTTATTGCTTTGGTTACTGCTAATTGATTCGGATGATGATTGGAACTTTCTTTTTAAAATTTGTACATTAACCTAATTTTTTTTTGTAAGAATTAATAAATAAGTTTAACCATTGATCAAATAAAAAATAAATAAAAGTTTAACCAAAAAGCACTTAACATTTAATTGGGCCAGAAGGGTGGATCTGGTGAAAGGATGAAATTGAAACTTAAATTGGAAAGGGATGAATGAAATGCATGCAGAAGCGATTAGGGATTTCAAGACATGGGAAATTTTTTTTTTTTTTTTTGAGTTTTTTTTAAAGTTTTTTGGGCTATTGGGCTGATACAATAATACTTAATTGATCGATTGTTTAAACGTTCTGTTGGGTTTCTTTAAAGAACAAAAATTTATGTTTAAAACTCGGCAATATTTCAATAAATTTGAGTAATAAAAACAATAAATATAAATCACATTTGTATATTATAAGTTCATAAATTTTTCGTAGGTGTCACACAAAAAAAATATTAGGTGTCACTCGGGTTTTTGATACATACGTACTTCAGTATTTTGAAAATTTATCGGTGTCGAGTGACACCCCTCTTTGTACACTACATCCGCCCCTGACTTCTCGAGTCAATTGTAAACCATTTTGAGTCTTTTAATAAATCACTTCGTGTCAACTAATGTCCACCTCGAGTCCACTGAAATTCATCTCGAGTCTCACAGACCAGTACTTCGAGCTCATAGGCAAACCAATTTCGAGTTCACAAGAGCCAAACTTCGAGTTCAGTTTCGTGTCCTTCATACACGAGTTCGAGTCCACTAACGTCGAACTTCGAGTTTATTAAAGTTCATCTCGAGTCAAGAACAAGATCCCGGGTGTTTCATACTCGAGTTCGTGTACACTACACTCGAAACTCAAGTCACAAACTTTCCAAATTTTCAATCTCGATTACATTAAAATTCAATCTTGAGTCCATTACAGGTTAATCTCGAGTTTATAACAACTCAATTTCGAGTCAAGCAACTTTGATCTCGTGTCCACAAGAGTCGAACTCCGAGTTAAAATTGTGTCCTTCATACACGAGTTCGAGTTCATTGTCACGATCTCGAACCATTGTTTTCATCTTGTTTGCATATAATTCAAAGATTTGCATTTCATATCAAGGCCAAATTCAATTAATTAAAAGTTCAAGGCCCAAGTTCTTATTTTTGTCGGCCATTTATGTTTCAAATAAGTTTTAACAAATTTTAGCCCGAAACAAATCAAAAGTGCTAAATTTGACTTTGTTTGTCTTTATTCAATCTAGTTTGACCTAGTTTGACATTTTTAACGAAGTTTGACTTTATTTGACTTTGACTAAGTTTGAATTTGACTTTTAGGTTTGACTTTATTTTTTAAGGTCAAATTGCATTGTTTCCTTTATGTTATTTCAATATCAAACAATTCAATTAAAAATTAAGCAATAAGAACACAACCAGGAATCAAACACGACCGAATGATTATATTGATAGAGGAGAGAATTACATGAACTTGCGGTTTCTTTTCTTCACTATCTTGCACAGAAAGCAATGCCAATCTCCTATCCGTACTGATTCGTGCTAATTCGTACTGCCAAAGGTACTAACCGACTCCTATTTATACAATTACAAGAACGAGATATTTACAATAAGACCCCCCCTGAACTTTTACATTCATAAACAAAATATTAAACCCAACATTCTCCCCTTTTTATGAATTGTAAACCATCTTCAGTCTTTCAAGCCAAGCTTCATTTCAAAACTACGAATGCTCCTTCAGCTTTTCAACCTTGACACAATCTCTGACACAAAGTCAACATTTAATCTCCTTTCATACGGAATCAAGCCACCACCTTTTAAACGCCTCATGACATGATGATCTAGAATCCCTTTCAACGCTGTCATAACCTTTTGAAGAGTACCATCTGTGTATTTGTTAAGCTCGATCATTCGCATGGCTTTCTTCTCTTGATTTTTATCTTTGTAGATAACAACTGGATGTTTATTAAGAATGACTTGATATTCTTTGAGCTTCTCTATGTCTTTGAGCTGTCTGTTAGGGGCAGTGACATTGATCCTTCGCATACCTCTTTCAACACCAATTTGCAAATCTTGAATTGACATTAAGAGCAGTTTGGTATGCATCAAATGAAAGATTGCTTTGAGTGCGAATCTACAGTTCTCCGCTCTTTTGTTTCTGCACAATTCATGAAACATATCTTCAATGTCTACAAGATGAACCTTGAATAAATCTGCTTCATTGGACTGGTACGTTTTTCCATCAGCTTTAGAAACTGTGAACGTTGGATAGAAAATAATTGATCCATTCTTTTAAGTTCAACTATCCTTTGATCCATTCTCACCTCTTTCGTAGGTTGAGCTTGGTTCTGACCAGGTTAGGCATGTTGGGCTCTAACTCTGAAAAGCTTCAAAAATGAAATGGGTGTATACTTCTTGCAAAAAAATTTCTTCTCCAAATGATCTTCCAAGAATGGAAGTCTGTTCCACTTCTTAATAAAATCAGCATTCTGCTTATCCGACAGCTTAAACTTCTTATCTTTCTTCTTTTTACTGACCTCTTCCTCATTGAGTAGATTCAGCATGACTTATTTCCTTTTGTACTACTTCTTGTACAACAAATCTCAAATGATGTTGTCTATCTGATTCTTCAGCCAAAATGTAACTTCGAAAGAATTTATCCATCAATTCCACCTCTGTCATTTCTTGAATTGTTTCAGGCACCCACTTACAGTTAGGGGTGTTCATAAAAATCCGAATCCGAGCATCCGAGATAAAATCTGAAAATCCGATCCAAAACTATCCGAAATTTCAGATATCCAGATTTTCGGATATCCGAAATTTCGAATTCGGATAGTAAAATTCCAAATTTTCAGATATTCGGATAATCCGATATCTGAAATTCCAAAAAAAATTTATTTTTTTCTAAATTTTTATATCTTTACAATTGATTATGTACATAATATTTGAGTGTTTATTATTATTCTAATGTATATATTTTAGTTTTATCTTCATATTATAGATTTATTAACTAATATTCTATATATTTTAGTATTTTAAATCTTTTTTTAGTCATTTTGAGTAAAATAATTCCGGATATATTTAGTTTTTGATATATTTATCTTTAATATGTATATCGATATATGAATTTGTATTTTAGATATTTAAAATTTTGATTAAATATTTTAAAAAAATTAAAAAAAATATGAATTTTAAGATATTCGGATAATCCGATATCCGAATACGAAATTTCGGATTCGGATAGCAAAATTCACTATCCGAATTTTTGGATATCTGAAAATTATTTCGGATACCCGGTTTTGAACACCCCTACTTACAGTAAACGGGCATTCTACTTCTTCTTCCTTACCTGTCATCGTCACCTCGGGCTTTTCAACCGTCGGTGTTGGTATGTCATCTTTCAAAATTTCCTCTATTAACTCCTCTTTATCAACAATCTTTTCAGCCCTCAATGACATTTCAGAAAATTCAAACACTGCAAGGCAATCTCTTTTTCCACTCCTTTAATTCTTAATACCTCTTCTTCATCATCCTTGTCAATTTCAACATACTCATCAAAACAATAAACACCAGATTGCACACTCAAAGGAATTTATCATCTTCATGAAGAATCAATCTCATCTGACATTGAGAAGCAACTGGATCATCTTTTGAGCCTCCTCCCACACCTGAACCTCCACCTTTTGTATCTTTTGCCTCATATAACACAAGCTGATTATTAGAATCAACAAGCTTTCTTCTCTTCACCCCCTCATGAGGAGCATCATCGGAGTCATCATGATCCTCATGTCTTCTTTTAGATCCGGAAGCTTGGGATTTGCATGTCTGCTCAAGAATTGAGAACCTTTCACATAACGAACCTAGTGCTCACAACCGTGTTCTCCAATCCTGTCATTCTTTCATTCATTACTTCAAACTGCTCCACACAATAATCTCTTAACTCATTGTTGGAAATCTGCTTTTCTTCTTCTACTTCAGCAGTTTCCTTTCTTTCAATAGTCTTTGAATATTTATCATTTGGCTCATCATCTCTTGATATTGATTGCTCATTTGCTCGGTAACTCTAAACATAGCATCATTAAGTCTTTTCTCAGTGACAAAGGGTAACAGGCTAACCCCTGGGTCACTTGGACTTCCAATTGTCACGACAGTTGAACTTGTAAAAAGAAAAATCTGCATGGCCTATGTTCAGAGTTGGCATTGATGTACCTCTGGTAGGACTTCCAACTACTTCATGTGACAGAGCAACGAATGCTTCCGACACAATAGTTGTTGCTACAGGGACGCGTAGTCATTATGTACTTGTTTCAACACATGAAACCGACTCGAGTGTCCTATCGTGTATTGGTTCTATTACTTATGGTAGAAGAAATGTACACTGGGGCAGAGGTGTACTTGTTTCAATATCCATAGGATCCGATGATCCCAGGATAGATTATGTGCAAAATCCCCGTGAGAAATTGAAACATCTCATTGTTGAGAATGAGATGAGAGGATGGGGGGTGTGCAATCACCAGTGGGGTACTGGTTGTTTCAATGCTAACTCTCAAAGGAGAGCTAACAGTGGATGTGGCTACCCGGTTGTATACGGTTAGGGACCCACTCTCACTCATTCTCACTTCTTCTGATACAAGTAAGCATTCAGACTGAGATACTTCAATTCTCTCCCTAGCTATATCAACATCATCATCATTACCATCATCATCATCATCACCATCATCAACATCACCATCGTTACCTCCTTCTTTAATATTAGACAATGTACATTCAGAATCAGAATCTTCCTCACCTCCACTTACAACTCCTTCTTCCTCTCTCAACTCAAGGTTACCCTGTACATCAACCCCTTGTTGATGTACCTGCTAACCTAAATCTCCAGGGGCAGGAAGCCTCAGTTTTTGAGGTTCCATAGGATCATGGTCTATCCTGTATAATCTCACACTTTCTGCATTTTCATCAGCATCCTTTAAAATAGATTCAGGAATTGGCAAAATATTGGCATTGGGATCATCCTGAACTCTATATAGGCTCATCATTACATAATCTGGGCATTTTTGTGAATGTGTCCTCTTCAAGATCTTTTCGTTTGCACTTAAAATACCTCTGATTAAAATATGAATAAATCGTTGAAGAGGAAACAAACTTTCTCGCACGGTTTGTGGTTTTAGCAAGCACCGCCTCTTTTAAATCCTCTTAGATGCATTGCGCGAAGTCATAATGTTTGTGTACGCAACTCCATGAAATAGTCCCAGACAATGAAGACTCCCGCGATAAATTCCCGTGTGTTTAGAGGTCATACATCTATTCAAAATTCCAAATAGTGTATACCATTCACCATTTAAGCCATTACGGTGAAACATTGAACTTTTCGTGAGGGGGTTCGTATACCCCAGACTTATGATATCTCTACAGAGTTGTTCATCTGATACGAAATCTTCAAAGTCCACGAAATTAGGGGAATTAACCCTATCTATTCTTCTTGGTAGAAACAAGTTGTGACGGAGTCTAGCCAAGGTGATCTTTGCTTTGTACTAATGTATGGTTACTTTGAAGTGATGATCACCAGCATCAGGTACAAACTTTGTGGTATGGCAAAATTGATGCAAATAGATTAAAGGAATTGTGGGTTTGTATTTGAGTAAGTATCCAAGTGGATGGCCTTTCAGTATTTCAACAATCATGGGATGGCTTAATTTGATTGTGGAAGGGTCAAAACGGTGATTGTTGTCAAGAATATTTAGGCAATGTTTGGATTTCAAAAATTTTGTGTCAGGGATGGGAGAAGATGGTGTTGGTCTAGAAACAGAAGCAGACTTGATTGGTTTGGATACCAGGGTATGGTTTGATGATGAATGAGAGTCAGAAGAGTTTGATTGATGGGTGGGTGTTTGGGAAGCCATTTGTAACCTATAAATATATAAAAACATGTTAGTCACATTAGGTAAAACAAAATGATTCCTACAAATAAAGAAATATGACATTTATCAAGAAATTAGAAAAATTTGTGTTACATTGTTTAAAGCATCAGGATTCCAGACAATAATATTAAAATATTACAGTTGGGACTCCAAAGTCAACCATTAAGGGACAAGTGTTAATGTCAGACAGATTTTAAAAATTTAACTTGAAAAATGTAAAATTTCTCTGAAAAATGAAATATCCCACACTTAGAATATATTTTGAAATCAAACTCGGATGATACACTCTCAAACTCGGGTAAAACAATTGTAACCTCGGTTGACTAACTATCAACCTCGGGTAAGTCATTTGCAAACTCGGTTAAGTCATAACCTGAACTCGGGTAACACTTAATCAAACTCGAATGACTCTAAGTCTAACTCGGGTGATGGTTCATCAAACTCGAATGAAACTAAATTTAACTCGGGTGTTATTTTGTCAAACTCGATTGAAACTGAAGTTAACTTGGATGATGGTTTGACAAACTCGATTGAAACTGAAGTTAACCTCAGTTGATGTTTTATCATACTCGAAAGAAACTAAATGTACCTCGGTTGAAGCTTTGATCGAGTTTAAGACTTGAAAAATGTTCTAAGTTCGATTACACACTTAAAACTCAAAACTTCAATCCAGGGACTATATAACCTAAATTTTAACATGATCCTACATGAAATATCATTCTAAACATATTTCCTTTAATGCAATATTTCCAGGAACAACAATATGATCCTTAAATCTCTGATTTTCAGAGAAACTAATAACTCGAAAAAAATGAACCTTTAATCTCAAATTAACCAATGTATGATGCATCATATATCTTGAAATTTGAAATACAAGCTTAGTTCACTATGATGCATACATACACACAATCAATTTTAACTTTGAAGCACAAATGAATGATCTCAGATTTTCACACACCGACAAACACACACAGTTTCATAAAACTCGAAAAAAATACTTAAAATACATGAAAAAAATAGTAAGAAATTGTAAAATACTTACAAATTATGCACTGAAAATCTTGAAATTACTCTTGAAAAATTTGTTGGGGACCGTTCGATTGAAAATTTAGAGAGAAGGCGGTGCACAGTGCGATTTCCGAAAAAGTGAACGTTTTTTATCGATTCAGCATACCTAATTTGTATACCAAAAAATTAAAACGTTTTTTATCTAACGCTTGAGTAAACAAATCAGCTAACTGATATTCAGTCGGTACAAAATATAATTCAACATTACCATTTTCTACATGATCCATAATAAAATGATACCGAAAGTCAATGTGCTCTGTTTTTGAATGTTGCACAGGGTTAGATGCAATAGCAATTGCTCTTTGAGAGTCACAATATATAGGATCTTCTGTGGTGTAAACCCGTAGTCTCGTAGTTGGCTCTTCATCCACAGCACTTGAGAGCAGCAAGAAGACACAACAACGTATTTTGCTTCGGCTGTTCACAATGAAACATAGTGTTGTTTCTTGGATGACCAGCAAATGGGTTTAACGCCAAGAAATTGAACTGCTCATGATGTGATTTTTTTATCCATTCTGTCACCTGCATGATCAGCATTAGAAAAAGCAGTCAATGTAAACGTTGATTCCCTAGGATACCACGAACCTAACTGTTAGGCACAAAAAGGCCTCAGTCAAACCTGTTCTGCATCTGAGGGGGAGATTCTTAATCAAACCTGTTGATGCATGTGAAGGTTGAATTTAAGGCCTGTTATATGCCTTATTGAATCCTGAAAATGATTTGCAATATCAGTCCAAAGCTGTTCTATATGTTGCATGTGTTGCAACAAAGACAGATTGTCCAAGCTGATCAGTCTGCTGAACAGGCTGGACATAAACAGTCTACGCTGCTCTACTCTGGTGAGCAGCTTGGGCAGTTTACAAGTGTTCTGTTCTTTGTGAACAGAACCTGTTCTTTGTGAACAGGCTAAACACTCTATGGAATATGTTTCCAAGTCCTCATGTATTGTTTTTGACTAAAAGATCAGTTTACAAAGTCGAAGACAAAGTGGAAAACAGAACTGCTCAGCCTGCCCACGCTGTTCTGTCACATGAAGACAAAAGGATATTTGAAAAAGGGTGACAGACCTTTTCTTATATCAAAATAGGCCTTAACAAAGGAAGAAAGACGCAAAGTTGACATTCCTTATTTAGTTAAAGCTAATGCAACAGTAGACAAAAAGAAAAGACAAAAGTTCTGCACACATGAAGACAAGTTTGCTTTTCAGAATGTGCAGAAAAGTTTATGTTGTCTTTTCAACAAGACTTTCCCTTTTTCCTTTTGTCCAATGAAGAAGCTTCTCTTAGATCCTCTGAGTCAGTATAAAAGGAAACTTCCAAGAATTGAAAGGATAAGCCAAAAAGCTAAATGCTGAAACCAAGAGTGAACGTGCATTCAAGTGTGTCTTTCATGCATGCAAGTCTGCTTGAATAAAACAGTGCTTGCTGTCTAAGCTGTTCTTATTCAAGCTGTTTCCTTGAGTCTTGTAAACATAGTGAGTAATTCTTAGTGAGTGTATTCATTGTAACTAGTTCAAGTCTGTCTTAGATTAGTTAGCATACTGTTGTATCTGTCATCTCAGCTTGAACCTTTCCGCATTCAAGCCTGTTTGTAATTAACTTCTGTTGATAATACATACAAACATTGAGAAAAGAGTGTGTAGTTTTTAAATTGTTGTATTCACCCCCCCTCTACAGCTTAAGGCTATATACTTGGGAAACCTTTCGGGACCTACAACTGGTATCAGTGCAGTTTAGAGTGTGTGTCATTCTAGATCTCTCATTCTCCTAAAGTTTTCGTGGACAACAGTGCTGCAAGTTCCTCATACTATGAGAATGGTTCAATGGGCAAACCTCCAAAATTCAATCATCAGAACTTCTCTGGTTGGAAGTGCAGAATGATGCTCTACTTAGAGAATCTGGATGTGAAACTACCAGAGATTGTAATGGAGGGTCCCTATGTGCCAACCTCTGTTACAACCATAACTCCTGCTGTTGAAGGAGCAGCTCCTGAAATCAGAACATTTGAGAAAGCAAAAGCTCAATGGTCTGATGAAGACAAAAGGCTGGTGGCTCTTGATGCAAAGGCCAGAAATAACCTGGTCATCTCTCTGCCTGATGATGTGTTCAAACAGGTTGAGAAGATGAAGACTGCAAAGGAGATGTGGGATACTTTGTGTACCGTCTATGATGGACCCACAATCACACTAGACAACAGGATTAACAATCTTGTTAGACAGTATGAACTCTTCTTTGCAAAACCAAAGGAGACTCTCACTGAAACCTACACCAGGTTTACTGCTCTTGTAAATGATCTCAAAGCTGTTGGGATCACCAAGGACAGCCTGACTTTGGTAAACAAATTCTTAGACGTCCTGCCTGAAGAATGGAATTATTTTTCTACAATCTTAAGGAATTCAGGTACCATCAGAAGTATGGATCTTGTTAACCTGTATGGATCCTTACTGAATGATGACCAGTCAAGGCAACAGAAGAGAAATGCCTTGGAAATATCTAAGAAAGGTGCAGCCTTTGTGGCCAGTGTGGGACAACCTGTAAGTCAAGTGAGTGATATGTTCACTCAACCTGATCAACAGGCTGATGATAAGAAGGAAATGTCTGATGAGGAAGACAATGCAGATCTTGCTGAACTGGATGATGAGCAAATGATAGCCATGCTTGTCAAAAGGTTCAACAAGAAAAGGTTTGGAAGAAACATGCTGCAGGGAAGCTCAAATGCTGTTAAAAAGAAGGCATTTGATAAGACCAAAGCTGAGTGCTTCATATGTGGAAAACCTGGCCACATAGCTGTTGACTGTGTGTCAAAAGCTGTTGGTCAGTCATCCAAACCACACAAGACAAACAGGGATGATGGCTACAGGGTTAAGTACCTTATGGCCATGGCTAAGCTGAGGAAGTTGGAAAATTCAGCAGTTTCCAACCGGCAAAAGGGACTCATGGTAGAGACTTGTGACTGGGAGGAGTCTGATTCATCATCTGATGAAGAAGACAATCATTGTCTGATGGCCAACACTGATGTCCCATCAACAAGCAACTTCAAACAGGATCTGGCTGAAGCTGAAGCTTTTAGCAGCTTGGAGAACTGGAACCCTACAATGATGTATAAGGTACAAAATTTTATGGATTACAGTTCTGAAGAAAAAGTTAAAATGTTTGAATATATGCTTGTTGATCTGAAAGCTGCTGTTGAGAAGCATGCTGTTTTATTATCTGAAATCTCTAAGCTTAAAACTGATCTTGAAACAAAATCCAGTAAACTGGACAGTTTCCATAAGTTGGAAGCTGAGCTTGATGAATTAAAACACATCAACTCTATTTTACTGGAAGAAAAGAGAGAAACAGACATAAAACATGCTAAGCTTCAAAAGATAGTTGACTCTTGGTGCCAATCTGCACAAAAAGTCAGCCACTGTATAAGTCAACAAATCCCTGCATAAATCCAAGCCTATCTTGGAGGGGATCTTGACACAGCAGCTTCCATTGTTGAGGTTAATAATCTGAAAGAAGACTTGTCCACTCTTGGTGAGCTTCCAAACACTTTCATTCAAAAAGTGAATGGTAAATAAATCTCAACAAACAGGTTTGTCAGGCCTCAAAACACTGACAGCTTGTGTAAACCTAGCTCAAAAGCTGCTGATGAAATGAATTCTCCATCAAATCAGCTTGTCAAGTGCTCTACTGATTCACACAAGCAAAAGAAAGGAAAGCATGCCCAAACTGCAGCTGTGGACACCAAACCTGTTGACAAAACAGGCTTTGGATCTAAAGCTGATGGTAAAAGGCATACTAATCCTTTTAATGCTGATCATATTGAAAATAAGTTTTCAAAAGGTAAGCAGTCTGCATTTAACTAGGGTAAGTCTCATGTTGAAGGCAAACCTGCTGTGATTTCAAATAAGTTTTCTAATCATAGTGGTAAACTGTTTCTAAATGAGAATAAGTTTTTCAAAACCAGAAATAATGATTATGTTGATAGGCAACATCAATCTCATCTCAGGAAGAACAAAGGCAAAGCCATTGCTCAGCCTGAGAGATTTGGGAATAAGTTTTCTGAACCTGTGGAAGTTCAAAAGCCAATTAAGCTTCCTATCTTTGACATCTGTCCTCCTAAAAAGAGGAAAGAAGAGACAGGCAAAGCTGTTGCTATTGAACCTTCCACTCAAGCTGTTGATTCATCAAATAGTAATAAGTTTGCTAAACCTGCTGATAAAATCAACAGAAATAACTCAGAATGTGTCTCTGAAAGGTCTTCTTCCAAAAATGCTAAGAGGAGAAAATGCTATAAATGTGGAATGAAGACACATCTGGCCAAAGACTGTCCTGAAACTAAGGACATGAGACCAGCTGACTCTGATGGTTCCTTCACAGCTAACATAAACAGTGTTGGAAACATCTCAGTCAATTAGAGTGGTATCCAAACTGATACCATTCAAATAGGGAATATTAGTGTTGATATCACAAGTCCATCAACACATGTTGATGAAGTAGGAGAACTCATCTCTGTGATGAGTTCCCCTAAAAATGACTAATATTCTTCTTGTCACTCTGCAGGAAAAACAACCATCCCAGGTTTGGTACTTGGACAGTGGCTGCTCAGGGCACATGACAGGTTGTAAGGACCTGCTGAGTGATCTCAGGCCTGAAAAAGGGCCAAAAGTCACATTTGGTGACAATGTACAGGGATCCACTAAGGGATATGGAACTCTTAAAGCTGGTGCTGCAGTGTTCAAAAGAGTAGCCTATGTGGTTGGACTGAAACATAACCTTGTTAGCATAAGTCAACTGTGTGATGCTGGCTACAAGGTTAACTTTGATGAGCACCTGGGTTACATATTGGATCCCCAAGGCAAAGTTGTGCTGTGTGCTCAACGAAAGAAAGGTGTATATGTTGTGGACATGCAATCTGCTGACCCCACAACTGAAACCTGTTTTCTCACAAGGACAAATGCAGATCTAAATTGGCTATGGCACAGAAGGCTGTCACATTTGAACTTCAAGAACATTAACAAACTCTGTAAGAAAGAGTTAGTGACAGGTTTGCCTTCTATGACTTTTGCTAAGGGTAGACTCTGCACAACTTGTGAGAAAGGCAAGCAGAGAAAATCATCTTTTAGATCCAAACATAATTTTTCTATTGATACTCCTCTCTTCTTAATCCACATGGACTTGTTTGGACCTATCAATGTCCCAAGTCTAGGAGGAAGAAGATATACTCTAGTAATGGTTGATGAGTTCTCCAGGTACACATGGGTTATCTTCCTGAAGAGCAAAGGAGAGGCTGCTAGAGAAATTATTGGTTTTGTGAAAAAGATGGAAATGCTGAACTCTGCCCAAGTGAAGCAGCTTAGAAGTGATCATGGTACTGAATTCAGGAATAGTACTCTTGAAGACTTCTGTGAAGAGAAAGGTATCACTCAAAACTTTTCAGCTGTAAGAACTCCACAACAAAATGGATTTGCTGAAAGGAGAAACTGAACTCTCATTGAAGCTGCTAGAACCATGCTGTGTGCATCTGGTTTACCTTCATCATTCTGGGCTGAAGCTGTTAACACTGCCTGCTTCACCCAAAACAGATCCTTAGTGGTGAAAAGGTTCAACAAGACTCCCTATGAGCTGCTCAAAGGGAGGAAGCCAAATATCAGTTACTTCCATGTGTTTGGGTGTCCCTGCTTCATTCTGAATCAAAGGGACCAACTGGCAAAGTTTGAACCAAAAGCTGATGAGGGTGTGTTTGTTGGCTACTCTGCTATCTCCAAAGCCTACAGAGTGTACAACAACAAAAGAAAGGTGATAGATGAATCTATCAATGTCACCTTTGAAGAGTCCAAGAATGCTTCCACCAAAGCTGTTCCTGAATCAGTTTCAGGAGAATTAAACTTTGATGATCTCATGCATTCAAACAGTGAAGAGGACTCAAAAGCTTCCACTACATCCAATGTGGAACCTGTTAATCATGATGGGCATGATGATTATGTCAATACATCCTGTGTGAATAAGTGTACTGACTTAATTACAACTGCATGTCCTGAACCTATCAATGCTGATTTTCCTGGTTCCTCTGCTGATATGTTCAACAGTGGTCAGTCATGTTCAACAAGTGAACAGGCTCAAGACAACAGTGTGTCTGAAAATCTTGAGAGCTGTTCAACAGGATCTGCTGAAGCTGCTGATAACTCAGGAGAATCCTCATTGAAGAATGATCCTAAGTGGATCAGATGTCACCCCAATGATCAAATAATTGGTGACATCAACAAAAGGGTACAAACAAGGTGGGACAGCTTAGGGAACTTCTGCATGTTCTCCAGTTTTGTTTCACTAATGGAGCCAAAGAAGGTGGATGAAGCACTAAAAGATGCCAACTGGATCACTGCCATGCAAGAATAATGTGACACCCTTGCCACATTAACCACCAATTACAATTCACCCAGGATTATTCACCATCAAACAAATATATAATGATTTGATACCTTAATTAAAGTGCGGAAGCAATAAAATACAAAATAACATAATACAATTCTGACAAACACCCTACGGTGCTACAAAGGTTACACATCTAAGTCTACAAATCCAAAAGTATTACATCATCCCAAATTTATTACAACATTGATTCCACAAAACAAATACCAAGATAAAACAGTGGAAATCTTCAAACACGCCAACTGATGACTTAGCTAGACGGTCCCGCAGCGGATTTTCCTTTTCCTGTAAAAATATAACAACTGAAGGGGTAAGCTAAAGCTTAGTGAATACCATATGATTTTACACATTCTACAAATCATTATGATGCCACACAGGGTAACCGCGGTAACACATACCGTATACCCCACACGTACTCCAAGTACGCAAACCTGAGCCTTAGCTCCTTCGAGCTGACACTCAGCATAAGAATAACCACCCATCTGAGGCAGACATTACATCGGGGATGACCTACTGTCTATCCTGACCACAGAGGTGTCAAACTCTTGGTCATATAGCACAGTAACATCAGAGTACAGATGCGACCACGCAGGTCCATCGAAAGGATGCACAACAAATGAACGGACATGCAACAAGTATGAATGTGCATCAACATTTACGCATGTTAGTAGAGTGCCAAACGAATATGAAACAACATGCCTCAGCAGGCAATGCAAACATAATGCAGATGCAGCAATGTTAAAATCAAAGGTACTCACAGTGGGTGCGTTATTAATCTTTAAGCAACATTATTTCTCCTCGGGATTTCAACCGGATCCACAAAGTACCCCACTGTGGGTTAAACAACACCACAAGGGACCTGTTAATTCAGTTGTAACAACACATTGTGTCAATAATATGTTTAATTTCATAAAACTTAATTTTATAAGTTTTGCAATAATTGATCCCCATTTCGGATCCATGTCCGAATTCGGACCCCACCCGAATTCGAACCCCCAATTCGGATCACATGCCAATTCGGATCCCATTAAGTTTGAATTTCGGACTCAAGCTAATTTCGGACCCCAATACAAGTTCAGGCCCATCCGAATTCGGTCCCCAACCGAATTCGGACCCCCATCCAAATTCCAATACTTAGAAATATTTTGATATATTAACTTTCCTGAAATCCGGGCCTCATCCGAATTCGGACCAGATCCGAGTTCATCTCGGATCCGAATTCGGATCCCACCCCATTCGAACTTGTGCAGCTTTTTAACATTTTCCAGATTTTAATTCCATCATTTTTGGTACTTTTTCGATACATGAAATAATTTATACCAACTTAAATATACTTAATTTCAAGCATTTTAACACTAACATTAACATGCTTTCATACTAAATTCAATCCTTTTTGACCCTTTTCATCATCCAACGAACACACACACTAAAACACACACAAAATCCTCAAATCCATACTTTTAGCTTGAATCAGATGCTGAAATTTAATATGTAGCATCATAAACACTAGATTTAAACTAATCCACAACTTGATCATACATGCAACAACATTTGAATCTCCAAATCTATGATTCGGATTTGAACAAAACCGAACCCAAAATGCTTCTAAATTCGAAATTTAAAGAATTATTACCTCAAATCTTCGATTGCAGTGTTGATAGCTCCTTGAATGCAACCTTGTTTCAGATTTTCAGCTTCCAATTCCAAGTTTTGATGTTCTTCGATTGTAGAGAGAGAGAGAGAGCCGAGAGAGAGATTTTAGAGAGAGAAAGTGCTTGGTGAAAATGAAAGACAAAATTTGTCTTTCATTCCTTTTATTCACCACTTTAATCTTTTGGCTCATTAACCCCTCAACTTATCCGGTTCCATTAAATACTGATTTATAAAATAAAAGATTTTTATCTTTTATTTATTATCCTTAATACTTAAATAATTATTTTCACTTAAATAAATTGAAATTTCTAAATTTCCAAATAATACAACAAACTTTATAATTAATCCAAATTCCGTACCAACTTTCATAATTCAACTTAAATTACATATTAAAACTTAATAACTTCAAATACAATAATTTAAATCCAAGGATGTTACAGCATGGGCTCCACCACGCTCAAACTTCGTCCTCGAAGTTACTCGAATCCAAAAAGTTGCGGATATTTCTTTAACATCTCAGACTTAGTCTCCCAGGTATGATTCGCTCCTTTGTGATGCTTCCAACGTACAAGCACCATTTCAATTTCTTTGCTTCTCAACTTCTTTACTTTCGTATCTAACACACACTCCGGCTCTTCTACATACCGGAGCCTTTCATCAATCTGCAACTCCGTGTGATCTGCCCAATCTTCGTTTTCGGTTGTGAATGACTTTCTAAGGTTCCCCACATGGAACACCGGGTGTATGCCCGACATCTCTTCAGGCAATTCCAACCGATACGACTGATTTCCTACTTTTTCGGTAATCCTGAATGGTCCGACGAATCTCGGAGCCAACTTTCCTCTTTTTACAAAACGTGTAACACCTCTCATAGGTGACACCTTCAGATATACCCAATCGTTCACATCAAAACTGATTGGTTTGTGCCTTCTATCGTAATAACTTTTCTGGCGATCCTGGGCCGCCTTCATATTCTGTCGCACCAACTGAATCTTTTCATTCGTTTCTTGTAACAATGCCGGCCCAGCAATCGGCGTTTCACCAGTTTCTCTCCAACATGTAAGAGTCCTACATATTCTCCCATACAACGCTTCAAACAGCGCCTTCTTTATTGTCGCATGGTAGCTGTTGTTATACGAAAATTCTATCAATGGTAAATGGTCATCCCAATTACCACCGAGGTCCAACACACACGACTGCATCATATCTTCAAGTGTTAGGATGGTCCTTTCACTTTGACCATCGGTTTGCGGACGGTAGGCGGTACTCATAGCTATTCTCGTTCCTAACCCTTCTTGTAATGCCGACCAAAAGTTGGAAGTAAATCGGCTGTCACGATCAGATACAATGGACTTCGGTACTCCATGTCTAGAAACTATCTCGTCCAAGTAAATCTGAGCTAACTTTTCCAGTGAATAACTCTCTCGTATTGGAATGAAGTGTGCCGACTTGGTTAATCTATCAACGATTACCCATACCGCATCGTGTTGACGCCTAGTTTTCGGCAACTTTGTGACAAAGTCCATAGTGATATGTTCCCACTTCCATTCCGGAATGGGAAGCGGTTGCAAACTACCGTAAGGTTGTTGGTGTTCGGCTTTCACTAACCGACAAGTTCTGCATCTTTCCACATACTGACCTATATCTTTCTTTAATCCGGGCCACCAGAAGTCTGCTTTCAGCTCGTTGTACATTTTTGTGCTCCCGGGATGTACAGAAAACTTTGATTGATGTGCTTCTTCGATAATCACTTTTCGCATCCCACCAAACTTCGGCACCCAGATCCTCCCATATATACCTTTCAAACCCGTTTCACTCGTTTCCATATTCTTAATCTGTGCCCTTATATCTTCAGCACCAATGTTTTCTTCTTTCAAAGCTTCCACTTGAGCAGCTTTAACATCATCAATTATTGTGGAAGTCAACATCGTAGACGTCAACATATAACAACAATCCTTGGCATATGCTTTGCGACTCAAAGCATCGGCTACCACGTTAGCCTTTCCAGGATGGTAAAGGATTTCACAGTCATAATCCTTTATTAGTTCCATCGAACGTCTCTGTCTCAGGTTAAGTTCCTTCTGGCTGAATATGTATTTCAAACTCTTATGGTCCGTGTAGAGTTGACACTTAGTCCCATATAGATAGTGCCTCCACAATTTTAATGCAAACGTAACTGCAGTCAACTCCAAGTCATGAGTTGAATAATTCTTCTCGTGTTGCTTTAACTGTCTCGAAGCATAAGCTATAACTTTTCCACGTTGCATCAATACCGCACCAAGTCCCAACCTCGAAGCATCTGTGTATACAACAAAGTCCTCATTACCCTCTGGTAGGGCAAGTATCGGCGCTTCACTTAAAGTCTTCTTCAAAACATCAAACGCCTCTTGCTGCACGGTTTCCCAGACAAAAGGTGCATTCTTCTTTGTTAACATAGTTAAAGGGACTGCAATCTTGGAAAAATCCTTAATGAACCTCCGATAATAGCCCGCCAACCCCAGAAAGCTTCTAACTTCCGTAGCTGAGCGAGGCGGCTCCCAATTCCTTACCGCTTCTACCTTAGCCGGATCTACAGAAATCCCAGCTCCCGAGATAACATGTCCAAGAAATTGAATCTGTTGCAGCCAAAACTCACATTTCGATAATTTTGCATACAACTTCTCTTTTCTAAGCCATTCCAGCAATTCCTTTAAATGATCAGCATGTTCGGCTTCAGACTTAGAATATACCAAAATATCATCTATAAACACAATCACCGACTTATCCAACATCGGTCTACATACTCTATTCATTAGATCCATAAACACTGCCGGGGCGTTGGTTAGCCCAAAAGGCATTACCAGAAACTCGTATTGACCATACCGAGTCCTGAAAGCTGTCTTTGGCACATCTTCTTCTCGAACCTTTAACTGATGATACCCCGACCTCAAGTCGATCTTAGAAAACACACAAGCTCCATGTAACTGATCAAACAAGTCATCTATCCTTGGCAATGGATACTTGTTCTTTATTGTCAACTTATTCAGCTCCCGGTAATCGATGCACATTCTCATGGTGCCATCTTTCTTCTTAACAAATAACACCGGAGCTCCCCACGGCGATGAACTTGGTCGAATGAAGCCCTTGTCCAACAACTCCTGGAGTTGTGTCATCATCTCTTTCATCTCAGTAGGAGCAAGGCGATAAGGAGAACGAGCTACCGGTGCAGCTCCAGGGATCAAGTCAATGCGAAATTCCACTTGTCTCTCAGGCGGCACGCCAGACAAGTCTTCCGGAAACACATCCGGAAACTGTGAAACAACAGGCACGTCGGCCAACGTTCTCTTTTCAGTCTTAGCATCAATCGCATATGCTAAGTAAGCATCACATCCTTTTGCAACAAGCTTTCGGGCTTTTGCAATAGTCAATAGGCACAGATCCCCACTTCTCCTATCCCCGTAAATACAAATCTCACGCCCCTCCGGAGTAGTTATCTTTATCATTCGGCTCTTACACACTATATGGGCTTCGTTCTCTATCAACCAATCCATCCCGACAATTACATCAAATTCACTAAACTCGATCGGAATCAAGTCCAAATTGAAGACTACATCTTCAATCACTAAGGTGCAGTTTCGGTATACATGATCTACTTTAACTAGAGTATTACTAGCAGTTTCAATATCTAGTACAACAGATAGCTTTGATAAAGGCATAGACAATTGTTGAGCAAACATAGTAGACACAAACGATCTATTGGCACCCGAGTCAAATAACACTCTTGCAGGTAAAGAGTTTACAATAAACATACCCGTGACCACCTCCGGGTTTTCCCTAGCCTCTTCCGCGGTTATCTGGAATGCACGAGCCGGTGCCCTTTGTGGCTGGTTCCGGTGGTTGACTGAACCACCACTAGATCCCCCAGATGATCGTGTTGTCGATGGAGCAGCAGCTGCTGGAGCATTCTTTCGACAATTTCGACTATAGTGCCCCCATACCCCACACTTATGGCAAGCATCAGATTTCCGTGGGCATTCATTCTGAAAGTGGCCCAACTCTCCGCAGCAAAAGCAAGCACGCCCGTTTGTGCACTTGCCGAAGTGTTCCAGATGACACTTGTTACAATACTGCGGCTCAGTATTGATGGAGTAAGCACGTGCACGACCAGACGAACTAGACTGTCGACGGAATGACTGTTGCGGTGAGTACTGCGATGATCGTGAAGAACCAGAATAACCTCCTTCGCGTTGGCGTTTCGGTGGTGAAGGTTGAGTTGGGTTAACTGAAGCAGCAGCGGACCCCATCACGTATCCAGACATACTTAGAATCTGTTCCACATTTCTGGCGGCTTCCAGTAGACCAGCAAATGTGGGGTAGCGTACATTGCTCATCACCCTTCGAATTTCCAGATCAAGACCAGCCTCAAACCTGGTCACTTTCCTTTCCTCAGTATCCACCTGATGAGGCGCGAACAAACTCAGCCTCGTGAACTCTACTGCATACTGGGACACAGACTTAGTCCCCTGAATCAGCGTCATGAATTTTGCCTCCAGTCTTCGGCGCTCATCAGCCGGACAATATTGCTGAGTGAAAATTTCAGTAAACTCAGCCCACTTCATTACAGCAACCTTCTCCATTGTTAGTGCATTCACCATCGAATTCCACCACATTATTGCGTCTTTGGTGAACATGGCAGTAGCGAACCGGACCATATCCTTCTCAGCACAATCGCTGATTCGGAAAGTCCTTTCTGTAGCTGTTATCCACTCAGTGCAGTAACAGCATCACCCAATCCAGTAAATTCAACTGCCCCATTTCCCTTAAAGTCCTTGAAACGACAACCCCTGGGCTTATTAGATGACCCAGTGTTGTCATCTTGCTCATCATTGTTTCCTCCCTCTTTTTCCTTATTCTTCCTCTTATCTTCCCTTCGCTTAGCTTCGGCCTCATCTCGAGCCCGAAACTGATCTTGAATCATCTGATTCTGCTCAGCCATCAAGGCTAGCATCATTTCCCTTGTTTCTTCGGGTGTCATTCCTCCTCCAGACATGTTCTGAAATATGAAACATATAACTTATTTAGTAACATGTCATTTATTTATAGACACCACCCAATTGTCCCGTATGATAGTCAATATTCTTATGATTACTAGATCGTAACCTATCTTAGTTCAGATCATTACTTAGAATCACTACATGTCAACACTTAATGTTTGAGACCAAGACCTCACGGACACTTGAATCTCAAACTACTGCTCTGATACCATACGCTGTGACACCCTTGCCACATTAACCACCAATTACAATTCACCCAGGATTATTCACCATCAAACAAATATATAATGATCTGATACCTTAATTAAAGTGCGGAAGCAATAAAATACAAAATAACATAATACAATTCTGACAAACACCCTACGGTGCTACAAAGGTTACACATCTAAGTCTACAAATCCAAAAGTATTACATCATCCCAAATTTATTACAACATTGATTCCATAAAACAAATACCAAGATAAAACAGTGGAAATCTTCAAACACGCCAACTGATGACTTAGCTAGACGGTCCCGCAACGGATTTTCCTTTTCCTGTAAAAATATAACAACTGAAGGGGTAAGCTAAAGCTTAGTGAATACCATATGATTTTACACATTCTACAAATCATTATGATGCCACCCAGGGTAACCGCGGTAACACATACCGTATACCCCACACGTACTCCAAGTACGCAAACCTGAGCCGCAGCTCCTTCGAGCTGACACTCGGCATAAGAATAACCAACCATCTGAGGCAGACATTACATCGGGGATGACCTACTGTCTATCCTGACCACAGAGGTGTCAAACTCTTCGTCATATAGCACAGTAACATCAGAGTACAGATGCGACCACGCAGGTTCATCGAAAGGATGCACAACAAATGAACGGACATGCAACAAGTATGAATGTGCATCAACATTTACGCATGTTAGTAGAGTGCCAAACGAATATGAAACAACATGCCTCAGCAGGCAATGCAAACATAATGCAGATGCAGCAATGTTAAAATCAAAGGTACTCACAGTGGGTGCGTTATTAATCTTTAAGCAACATTATTTCTCCTCGGGATTTCAACCGGATCCACAAAGTACCCCACTGTGGGTTAAACAACACCACAAGGGACCTGTTAATTCAGTTGTAACAACACATTGTGTCAATAATATGTTTAATTTCATAAAACTTAATTTTATAAGTTTTGCAATAATTGATCCCCATTTCGGATCCATGTCCGAATTCGGACCCCACCCGAATTCGAACCCCCAATTCGGATCACATGCCAATTCGGATCCCATTAAGTTTGAATTTCGGACTCAAGCTAATTTCGGACCCCAATACAAGTTCAGGCCCATCCGAATTCGGTCCCCAACCGAATTCGGACCCCCATCCAAATTCCAATACTTAGAAATATTTTGATATATTAACTTTCCTGAAATCCGGGCCTCATCCGAATTCGGACCAGATCCGAGTTCATCTCGGATCCGAATTCGGATCCCACCCCATTCGAACTTGTGCAGCTTTTTAACATTTTCCAGATTTTAATTCCATCATTTTTGGTACTTTTTCGATACATGAAATAATTTATACCAACTTAAATATACTTAATTTCAAGCATTTTAACACTAACATTAACATGCTTTCATACTAAATTCAATCCTTTTTGACCCTTTTCATCATCCAACGAACACACACACTAAAACACACACAAAATCCTCAAATCCATACTTTTAGCTTTAATCAGATGCTGAAATTTAATATGTAGAATCATAAACACTAGATTTAAACTAATCCACAACTTGATCATACATGCAACAACATTTGAATCTCCAAATCTATGATTCGGATTTGAACAAAACCGAACCCAAAATGCTTCTAAATTCGAAATTTAAAGAATTATTACCTCAAATATTCGATTGCAGTGTTGATAGCTCCTTGAATGCAACCTTGTTTCAGATTTTCAGTTTCCAATTCCAAGTTTTGATGTTCTTCGATTGTAGAGAGAGAGAGAGAGAGAGAGAGCCGAGAGAGAGATTTTAGAGAGAGAAAGTGCTTGGTGAAAATGAAAGACAAAATTTGTCTTTCATTCCTTTTATTCACCACTTTAATCTTTTGGCTCATTAACCCCTCAACTTATCCGGTTCCATTAAATACTGATTTATAAAATAAAAGATTTTTATCTTTTATTTATTATCCTTAATACTTAAATAATTATTTTCACTTAAATAAATTGAAATTTCTAAATTTCCAAATAATACAACAAACTTTATAATTAATCCAAATTCCGTACCAACTTTCATAATTCAACTTAAATTACATATTAAAACTTAATAACTTCAAATACAATAATTTAAATCCAAGGATGTTACAAATAACTCAATCATTCTGAGAGAAACAAGGTATGGAAACTGGTCCCTGCTCCTAAAGGCAAAACTATAATTGGCACTAAATGGGTTTTCAGGAATAAGATGGATGGGCAAGGTCATGTCATTAGAAATATGGCAAGACTGGTTGCTTAGGGTTATAGACAGGAGGAAGGAATTGACTATGATGAGACATTTGCTCCTGTGGCCAGGCTAGAAGCAATTCGTTTGTATCTAGCCTACGCTGCTCATAAGAGCATTAAGGTATTTCAAATGGATGTGAAGAGTGCATTTTTGAATGGGAAGCTGCAAGAAGAAGTTTATGTCAAGCAGCCTCCAGGTTTTGAAAATGAACAACATCCAGGTTTTGTCTATAAGTTGGACAAAGCTCTCTATGGTCTCAAACAAGCCCCTAGAGCCTGGTATGACACTCTTACTGAATTTCTTATGAGCAATGGGTATTCTAGAGGTAAAGTGGATACCACACTGTTCATAAAGAAGGTGAAGTCTGATATTATGCTTGTTCAAATTTATGTGGATGACATAATATTTGGTTCTACCAATGAGCAGTTATGCAAGAATTTTCATTACTCATGAAATCCAAATATGAAATGAGTATGATGGGAGAACTTACTTTCTTTTTAGGATTACAGGTTAAACAAACCTCAACTGGAATTTTTATAAATCAAAGAAAGTATACTTTAGATCTCTTGAAAAAGTTTAAATTTGATCAAAGTTCTCCTATTAAAACCCCAATGGCAACCAATGTAAAATTGGATGCTGATGCCAGTGGCAAAGCTGTTTCAGTAACAGCTTACAGAGGCATGATTGGGAGCTTGCTATATTTAACTGCTAGTAGACCTGATATTATGTTTGCCACCTGTTTGTGTGCTAGGTTCCAAGCTGATCCAAAGGAATCTCATCTAGCTGCTGTTAAAAGAATCTTTAGATACCTGAAGGGCACATCAGGTTTGGGTCTTTGGTATCCCAAAGACTCAAGCCTTGAACACCAATGAGGAGGCTGTTAGGATTGGTGGAAGGACCCTCTGCTGTGAGGGTGGATCCTGAACATGCTCCCAAGGCAAAATCCAAAGCCAGGTCCAAGCTTGTTAAAAGGACCATGGCAACCACTGAAGTTGGGTCTGTCCACAAGAAGGCCAAAACAGCTGAGTCTGAGTCTGCTTCCTTAGCCTCTGTGGCTGAGGGGGAGCAGGCTCCTCACCCTGGTTCATCTGTTGAACCTGAAGCCTTTGTGGCTGGTGCCTCTGTGGCACCTGAGACCATGGAACAGGCCAACCCAACTGTTCCTGACCCAGTCTCACACCCTGTCCAAACAGAACCCATCATCTCTCCACAATCACCCACTTCATCAATCCACTACCAACGAAAATCACTCACCAAAAGGAAATCAGCCCAAACAACCAGCTCCTCTGTTCCCTCTCAACAGGGTTCAGTTGTAAGAGAAGCCACCCCTGCTGCCTCTCCTATTTTGGGAGAAGGTTCAGCACAATTGGAGCCTGCTTCACTCCAACCTGAGTCCACCCAGAGTCAGCCTAGACCCTCTGGTTCCTCCCAACAGGAGCCAGTTGTACAAATGGAGATAGCCACCTCAACTATTCCAGCCTCCCAACAGGCTGAGAATATTGAAAGACAGGAGCCCTCTCCACTCCATACTGAGTCCACACTGTCCCCTCCTCAAACTTCTTTACACCATGAGTCTGCACGAGGTGTCCACACTGCTGGTATAGACCAATCAGCAGCTCAGCCTCAAATTTCTGCTCCCTATGATACAGCTGTTCTACACCAAACAGCTGCTGAGGGACCAACAACCCAAGCTGATGAACCTCAGGGAACATACCATCCCTTGGGTGAGGCTGCTCCTTCTATGCAAACTCCATCAGCAGGTTTCACCACTGCTGATGTTGAAATGCATATCCCATCTCCCCATGATGAGGTGCTTTTACACCAAGTCACTGCAGAGGGAACACCCACTGGCCTTCATGAAGGTGTTGCAACACAAGAAGCATCTGAAAGGCCCCCAACATCAACCCCTTCTCCTGATGATGCAGCTACTGCCACTGCTGAGGGACCCTTTGACCCCTCCAAGCTGGGTCACATTACTTTTGCCTAGGCTATGGAGCTTCTTTCAACTGTTCCTCTCCCCTCTCCCCTCTCCATCACATCCTCATACACCAGCCTCATCCTCATCCTCTCCCTCAACACAATCTAAACAGTCCACCCATACACCTCCATCTCCTAAAGACCTTCCCTTGAAGGATCAGCTTACACTGCTGACCAACAAAGTTAGTTCTTTAGAATCCTCTGTGTCCTCTCTACCTTCTCTCATTTCAGAATTTGTGTCTGCCAAGCTTAAAGGATTCTTTGATCTGTTCAAAGATTCCTTCCCAACCACTACACAACCTGACCACTCTCCACAGCTGCTTGCACTCACTGCACAGCTGCAAAGTGTCTCTACTTCCCTTTCCTCTATTCTTTCACTACAACAGGACTCAGTGTCCTCAATGGCAGCTATATCTCAACAGCTGTCCTCTCTCCTCACTTCTTGCAATTCTACCCTTCCTACCACATTGGCCAACTTGAACACTGTCATTGGATCCCTATCCAATTCTGTGTCATCAGACCTTGCTGATGTGCAAGATTCCCTTGAACTACATCTTGCACAGCTTCAAAGCCTGCTGTTCACAGCTTCTGATAGGGAAAACATTGTCAAACTGACCTCTCTTGCTGATACCCAGGCCTCATCTCTTCAATCCTGTCTTTCCCAGCTTGCAGAGGTGAAGGACAACTTGGCATTCTTAGTGAATAGCCTTGTTGGCCCCAGGCCTGCTGCCAAAACTGCTGGCAAGCCTGATGACTTCGTGTCTTCAGGCAGACCAGGTGTTGAAGGTGCTGGTACATCTGCTTCAAAGGGGGAGAAGTCATCTGCCTCGAAGACTAAGTCTAAGGGGGAGAAAACTTCTTCTCCTAAGGAGAAATCAGTGCCTGCAATACTCACTGGTCAACCAACAGGAGCATCTGAAACAGGTACAATGGAAGGTGCCTCCCACGCTGCTCAGCCTACTCAGGTTGAATCCCCAATCCCTGCTCAGTCTAAGGGGGAGGAATTCATTCCTGAGGACAGGCCAAGCAGCAGAAGGAGAAATCTGATCTTACAAGAAGAAGAAGAAGAAGAGGAGGAAAGTCCTGAAGTTGCTGCCACTACAGCAGCTAAAGGAAAAGAGAAAGCAGCAGTTGATCCCCAACAGCAGAAAGCAGCAGAAATTAAATTTCACAAAGCCAGGGCTAAAGAAATGGGTCTTTCCATGCTTAAATATTTTGAGTTCAGAGAAGAACAGCTTCAAGCCCTGGAAGCTCTAAGGAAAGAAGAAGAATCTGCCAAAGCTGCTAAATCCTTTGCACTTCAAGAGGCAAGGAAAGTTAAAATGTCCTCTCTGGAAGTGCAGAAGAAATTAATGGAAACTACTAAGGGATCAGCAGGAGAGAAGGAAGGAGAAAAAGAAAAGGGTGCTCAGGTCTCTGTGACCAAAACACAAGTACCCTCTGCAAGAGCTCAGTTCCACTTTGACAACTTGGCTAGAAGAAAATTTCAGGATGTTGCTGATAGAAGGCTAGCCAAGGAAGCAATTGTCAAAGCTGTTCCCATATCAAGAAAAGGCAGTCAGTGGAAGTTGAAAATTACCAGAATGGGTGCAACAGGCCCAGAACTAGAAACGTATGACTACACTGATGTTGCAAAGATGGGATACAGCGAGTGGATTGAGTTGGCAGTTGCTCTGAGTGAATCTAAGTCAGAAACGGCAAAAACAATCAGAGCATATGTCAAAAAGTTGATGGAGAGAGTGAAGAATCTTGGCCTGATCTCTAAAGAAGTCAGTGAAGGTCTCTATGTGACACAACCAAAAATAAAGGCCAGGAGGACAAGGAAAGACACTGAGCTTGAACAACTCCTCATGGAGTAGAGTTTGAAGATGGCAAGATCATTGAAGAGCCTGAGATGGGGGCATTTTTTGTAGATCCCTTAACTCAGAAGAAATGCTTTCAGAGAAAATCAGATCTATACAAGGTGGATCTGAGACAGCTTGTAGCCTTCAGACTTGCAGTTTCATTTAGGCAGTCAAGCAGGTGGAGAGCAGCCGTCTGGGAGTAGCTCAGAGGCATTTATGAGAGAGGTGAACTTGAAGATCCCAAGTTTATGATCATCAGAAGTGAAATTGAAGAACTTGAGGATAGAAGGGAGCAATTAGAAAAGATGTTTGAAGGTCCCCCTCCACTGTAGTAAAGTCCATCTACCATCTGGGTAGGTGAAGAATGGAAGCTGTCCATTAGTTGGACAGGCTTACCATTATCTGCTCCCAACACAAACAGTCCAAAACCTGCTGTACATTAGTTGTAGTTTATTTACATAAGTTGTAATTTTTCTTTTACATCAGTTGTAATATACATCAGTACATTAGTTGTACTTTTGTAAAAACATGTGTTGTTCTATGTAATCAAGAATCAGTGTATGTATAAACTGATCTTTTACTTTACTTTGATGTTGTAATTTTATTTCAGCAAATGTACTGTAAAAATATATAATGATTTTTGATAAGGCCAGCTTAGACTGGTTATTGCAAATAGAAGGAGATTGTTAGGCATAAAAAGGCCTCAGTCAAACCTGTTCTGCCTCTAAGGGGGAGATTCTTAATCAAACCTGTTGATGCATTTGAAGGTTGAATTTAAGGCCTGTTATATGCCTTATTGAATCCTGAAAATGATTTGCAATATCAGTCCAAAGCTGTTCTATATGTTGCATGTGTTGCAACAAAGACAGTTTGTCCAAGCTGATCAGTCTGCTGAACAGGCTGGACATAAACAGTCTACGTTGCTCTACTCTGGTGAGCAGCTTGGGCAGTTTACAAGTGTTCTGTTCTTTGTGAACAGAACCTGTTCTTTGTGAACAGGCTAAACACTCTATGGAATATGTTTCCAAGTCCTCATGTATTGTTTTTGACTAAAAGATCAGTTTACAAAGTCGAAGACAAAGTGGAAAACAGAACTGCTCAGCCTGCCCACGCTGTTCTGTCACATGAAGACAAAAGGATATTTGAAAAAGTGTGACAGACCTTTTCTTATATCAAAATAGGCCTTAACAAAGGAAGAAAGACGCAAAGTTGACATTCCTTATTTAGTTAAAGCTAATGCAACAGTAGACAAAAAGAAAAGACAAAAGTTCTGCACACATGAAGACAAGTTTGCTTTTCAGAATGTGCAGAAAAGTTTATGTTGTCTTTTCAACAAGACTTTCCCTTTTTCCTTTCGTCCAATGAAGAAGCTTCTCTTAGATCCTCTGAGTGAGTATAAAAGGAAACTTCCAAGAATTGAAAGGATAAGCCAAAAAGCTAAGTGCTGAAACCAAGAGTGAACGTGCATTCAAGTGTGTCTTTCATGCATGCAAGTCTGCTTGAATAAAACAGTGCTTGGTGTCTAAGCTGTTCTTATTCAAGCTGTTTCCTTGAGTCTTGTAAACATAGTGAGTAATTCTTAGTGAGTGTATTCATTGTAACTAGTTCAAGTCTGTCTTAGATTAGTTAGCATACTGTTGTATCTGTCATCTCAGCTTGAACCTTTCCGCATTCAAGCCTGTTTGTAATTAACTTCTGTTGATAATACATACAAACATTGAGAAAAGAGTGTGTACCCTTCAGATATCTAAAAATCCTTTTGGCAGCAGCCAAATGAGATTCTTTTTGATTTACCTGATATTTAGCACAAACACATGTAGCGAACATAATATGAGGTCTACTCGCGGTTAAGTACATTAGTGTCCCAATTATTCCTCGATAATGAGTAACATCCATAGGTTTCTCCGAAATGTCCTCCTCGAGTTTCGATTTCGAATCAGGAGCCATGGGTGTTTTCATTGGGGTATCGTTGACCATGTTAAACTTTTTCAACATGTCTTGAATATATTTGGACTGATTGATTAAGATTCCATCACTCAGTTGTGTAACTTGTAAACCCAAGAAAAAATTTATTTCACCCATCATGCTCATCTCAAACTTTTTGGACATTAAGAACGCGAACTTTTTACAAAATTCTGTATTTGTAGACCCAAAAATTATATCATCTACATATATTTGTATCACTATAATATCTGGACCTTAACGTTATATGAATAGGGTTGTGTCAACTTCACCTTTGTTAAAACCACATTTTATGAGATAGAATGATAAAGCATCATACCATGTTCGTGATGCTTGTTTAAGAACATACATTGACTTATCTAAAATATATACATGATCAGGCTTCGAAGGATCTGTAAATCCTTCACACTGATATGTATATAATTCATCTTTTAGTTCCCCATTCAAAAATGCTATTTTAACATCCATCTAATATAAAGTAAAGTTTTTGTGAGCTGCAAAAGCTAAAAACATCCTAATTGCTTCTATTCTGGCAACAGGTGCAAACGTCTCTGTTAGGAAATATTCTAAGTATGTCAAGCTGTTAGTTTAGATTTCTCAGACTGTTAGTAGTTTTTCTGTGTAAATACAAAGTTCAAGCTGTTAGTTGAAGAAGTTCGAGCTGCTAGTTCAAAAGTTCAAGCTGCCAGTGTTAAAGCTCAAGCTGCTCAACAGATAGACTTCAAGCTGGTCAACAGCTCAATAAACAGAAAGTGCTGATATTCAGGAAAAGATATATTTTGAAGATTCAAGCATATCTACTATCAGAGAAATCAGAGTTTTTGAAGGAAACAAATCAGAATGCAGTATATATACATATATAGCTTTTTCTATTGTAAGTCTGCACGTACAAGTTTATTCAGTTGTAATTGTCTTTCTGATTAAGTTTTCATAAGCCTCTAAGGTTGTAAAACCCTATGAACAATCTGTGTTCTTCGTCTAATCAAATAGATTAGAGGTGATTGTAATCATTGAGTTTGGCAATACAAATGATATTTGGTTATTGATTGTGTTTATGTGTTTATTTGTTCTGAAAGCTTTTCTTAAAACAGTTAAGTGTTATTCCGCAAACTACTTAATTGGACTTTGATTCAATACAAGGTTATTGGTTTATACTCTAATTAATTCAAACTAGTTAATCTTAAGTAGTGATTTTTATCTTGACAAGTGGTATCAGAGCCACAGGTCTTTCTTTGTTTTCGAAGTCAGAAGCTTTCTTTTAAAATTTTAAATTTTCTGCAATGGAATTTGAAAATAGCAGTAGTGGATCTGGGCAAGGACTCAAAGTGCCTATGCTCAAACCACTGAGTTTGAGATGTGGAAACTCAGGATTCAACAGCATATTCAATTTATTGATTATGCCATATGGGAAGCTGTTGAATTTCCTCCTGTAGTTGATCCTGAACTTGATGCTGAGGGCAAACCCATAAAAACTCCTCCAAAAACTGAACTTGAAAGAAAGGCTAGAATGAATGAAGTGAAAGCTCTTACACTTCTTCAAATAGCCATTCCTAATGCTTATCAACACCAGTTTAAAAAGTTTTACACTGCTCATTCTCTCTGGATTGCTTTAGAGAAAAGATTTGCTGGTAATGCTAGCACCAAGAGAAATCAAAAGGATCTTTTAAAACAGCAGTATGAAAACTTTTCTTGTGGCAAGAATGAAAACCTCACTCAAATATTTGACAGGTTCAACAAACTGATAGGTGAATTGGAGAGTGCCAAAATCTGCTTGGATCAAGATGAAGTAAACAGAAAATTTCTCAGATCTCTTGGTGAAGAGTGGACAGTTTATGCTGCACAATGGAGAACCAAAGACACTCTTGATGAAATAGAGCTGGATGATCTTTACAACAGTTTGAGAGTGTTTGAAACTGAGATTGAAACTAAAAAGAAATCTTTTTCTTATAATCATAACACTGCTCTGCTGTCATCAACATTAACTGATAAATCTAACTGCTGCGATTACTTTTCAGGTGCTGATGGTAACTCTACTGATGTTCATTGTGAGGCCTTTGTTGCCAATGATGGACTATTTGCTTTAAACGCTGAAGATTTAGAACAGATCTATCCAGATGATCTAGAAGAGATGGACTTGAAATGGCAGCATGCAATGTTGACTATGAGGGCTAAAAGGTTTCTGAAAAGAACTGGCAGATCCAACTTCCAAGCCAGACCTGAAGGGAAACCAACATTTGATAAATCCAAAGTTGAATGCTTTAAATGTCACAAGCTTGGCCACTTTGCCAGAGAATGCAGATCCCAAGGTCAACAACCACCAAGACCCCAGCAAAATACTCAAGCTTCATCATCTCAAGCACTTGTTTCTCAAGAAGACAATGTGTTTGACTCGAGTGATCAGACAGAGGAAGAGTTTCAAAATCAAGCTCTAATGGCAGAAACATCAACTGTAACCTCAACTGAACTACCATCTGAGGTAAATGCTAAACTTTGCTCTCAAACATGCAAAAATATGGTTAAAAAGTACAGAGATCATAATGAGAGCATGTGCAAAACTGTAGCTAAGATGGAAGAAAGGAGATATGAATATATGCAGGCCATAGAAGATCTTGAAAAACAGATCAATGACTATAAGGATAATGAGATCCAAATGGGACATGATAGAACATATCATGAGTGGGAGATAAAGGAGCTGAATAAGAAAATAGAGTCCCTTAATAAGAAATTAGATGAGGCTGATCAAAAGGTGTTAGAAGCTAATAAGAACCTAGAATCTGTCAATATAGATCTAGGAAACTTCAAATTGGCAAATCAAAAGCTGGAACACCTAATGGAAGTTCAATTTAAAGAGAGGGTAAAATCTCAGCTCAATCCCAAAGAAGGTATAGGATACAGAGCCACTCCACCTCCATACAACAACAAATACATTCATCCAATGAGTGAAGTTGCTGATAGGCTTGCCAATGAACCATTAGATGAGTCTATGACCACTGTAGATCCTGTTCTTGAAATCAGTCCTGAATCTAAAGACGATCTCATTAAAAATGAAGCCTGTGATTGCAAAGAAGCTGAGAAAGGACACAAAACAATGAGTGTACCCATAGCAGCCCCAAACCCCAGTAAGAAAGGAAAAGAGAAGATGGGTGTATGCCATGCTACTCCCCAGGTTTCTGTAACTTCTAACTGTAACACTGCATCTTCCTCAAAAGGGAATAAAAGAGGTAAAAATGTTCCAATCTGCACATGCCAACAACATGGTGTCCAAAAGTTTCCCAAACAACAGCAAATCAGGAGAAATCAAAGGAACAAGAATCGGTCTGATACAACTGGTTCTCAAATCAAAACAGTCAAAAAATGTTTCCTTTGTGGCAGGAAAAACCACTTGGCCAGACATTGCTTGTACAAACCTTCTGTTGCAAAACAGACTGTAGTTCAGAAACAAGCATTTGTTAAAAACACAAAAAATTTTAAGGTCAAACCACCTGTTGCACCAGTTCCAAAGAAAACAGTTGATCACAAGTTCTCAAAAGTAAATAAGAAACAGTCCACACACCAAAAACAAGCACTACAAAAAAAGAGCCATTTAGTGGCACGCACATTTAGTGGCAAATATTTATGCGCCACTATACTTTGTTTTTACTGGCAGAATATAAGTGTCATAAAATGTTTTTAAGGATATAATGGCATTTTATATTTTTTGTCATTATTGTTCATGCCTACAGTGATAGAAATTTTCATGTGTTAACATAGATTGATTAATTTTCTGATACTTTAAAAAAGAATGTCATCAAATAATTGTTTTAATTTTTTCTTAAAAATCAATCTGTCACTGCATTACTAAAACAATATGGCGCCTAAATTCCCTCCACCCAAAATTTCTTAACCTAATACTAAATCCTCCTGAAGCATACGCCGTCTGCCCCTCTGTCTTCCTCGTTTCTTCTTCCTTGTTCTGATACGTTGTCGTCTTCATCATTCCCGACTCGTCTTCCTCGTTCCCGGCTTCTCTCTCATCAGGCTTCGAAATCATATTCAGTTCGAGGTATCTGGAGTATTAATTTTAATAATTTTACTAAAATCGACCATATATATTGTTCATCTTCAGTTCGAAATCATCTTCAGTTCATCTTCATTCTTATTTTAATTTTATATGTTCTGTTGTTTCTCGACACTTGGATTTCAGTTATGTTTATAGACTTTAATTCTGTTCATTATTTGATTTAGATCATTGCAGAAGCAACCTGGTTCAACAATGAAGGCAGATTCAATTATAATTTTGAAGAATAAGGTTAGCTTACCATTTTCTCATTGATGATTTCATGCTCCTTATATGAATATGATGGTACAAAATTTCATGCACATTACGTGTTTGATGAAATGCCTATGAGAAATTTTTTTAGTTTATGTTGGTCTCGGTTTTGCTATGTGTAGATGTAGCAAGCATGATGGTGGTTTAGAACATATTTTTCAGTATGTTACTATTGTCATTGGGCATTACACTTGTGACATGTGTTGTTTGTTGCATCATAGGTTTGAAACATATAAGCACTTGAGTCATGACACCTGAAAAGTGTTGATTTGGATTTTGATTTGGATTTTGGGTGCTGAAGGTGTTCGCGGTTTGAAGTTTGGAATATAAAATGCTTTCAAAGTATTGTAGAATTGTTATGAGTCCTTCCATTTGCACCCTTGGTTTGAATTGAATCCATCTAATGTGAATCCTTGATCATAATTATATTCATGAGCCTTTGTGTTACACTTATAAATTTTGTTAGTTTGATCTCCACAACTTAAATATTTCCTGGTGCTTTTTTGGTTATTCTGAACTCTAATACTATATACGTGTTTTCTTCACAAATAATTTTTCCCTCAATGTCTGGATACATGTCATGCCTCTGATTTCTAACTGCATTTGCATCTACATTTATATTCTCTGATTTCATCTATTTATTCTGATTTGATTTGAACTGTTGTTTCATTTTTTTTCTTATTTTTTTCTTACGATCTAAGCTTCTAGTCCCTAAAACTGCAATTTGAAATTTGGTGCTTTTAATTATTGGTTTCTAATTAGGTCATACTATCATCTATCTTCAAGTTGAAAATTGATGACAAAAACAGAAATAATTAGTAGCCATATCAATCTTTTTGTGTGTTTAATGTTCATACCAGCAACCCAAGTATCTAAGTCATGAGTGCTTTGATCAAAACAAAAACAGAATTTCACTGTGTTGCAGGCTTCTATTTGATGTATAAGCACACACACATGCATATTAACCATGGCTGAATGACCTTCCAAGATTGAAGTAAAAATTCAGAAACTTAATTATATATTGCTGTTGTGAAGTTTATTTTCTGTTTTGCTGAATATTTGATGGCCAAAAGGCCAAATGGCCTTCAGCATTAGCAATGTTTCAGCCTTGAATGTTCTGAACCAAATGTATGCATATAACAACACCCTTTAATCCTCCCTTTTTGCTGCTGAAAATAAGTGAAAAACAGAATGATACAAGCTTGCAATTTTGTGCAGTGTTTATGTGATTGTGTGCGTGTTTGTTCGATTAAAACAGAATAATGAAGTGTTGTGTGTGCGTATATATTTGCTTGATTATTTAGCATGTTAATTCGACATTAAACCTTGCAATTGTTGCTGGAAATTGATCAAAACAGAAACATAAATGTACAGAGTGTGTGCGTGTGTTTGTAATGCAAGAAAAAGAAACATCCAAGACTTAACTTGGATGTAAGTCTCTGATGTTTTTATTCAACAGTCAAAACAATTAGAATTTCAAGTC
The DNA here is from genome assembly GCA_020465985.1 of Centrapalus pauciflorus. Lineage (NCBI taxonomy): Eukaryota > Viridiplantae > Streptophyta > Magnoliopsida > Asterales > Asteraceae > Centrapalus > Centrapalus pauciflorus. The sequence goes on from JAANYP010004329.1 coordinate 195,346, forward strand.
TATAAAGTATTTATCATGTAGCAATCAAATGAAGCTAAGTATAATAAGCTTGTGATGTGTGTATAAGCTTGCAAAAGTTCTGAGACTCACTTTTTATAAGTCCCAGATGTTGTATTAGCAGCCCATCAACATTATAAATTAAGTGTGTGTATGGTGTGAAACAATGAAAGATCCGAGATTCACAAAAGAAGAATCTCGGATGTGTGATTTTTATCACAGAAAACAAAAAACAGCAATCTAAGTGATTAATTATATAAGTCTCGGATGTGCTTGTGATCTGGACATTAGCAAGCAAACAACAACCTTTTCCTTTCTATTTTATATTGAATCTCGGATATGGAGTAGCAGTAACAGTTCACAACATAAATATATATATGCAGCAACAGTGTATGTGTGTTCTGTGATGTGTGGACAGCAACAATTTATGTCATTTTAATATAAATCAAGTTGTGTGTGTGTTGTGCAGAATGTGTATATACATATTTTGAGTGTATGAACAAAGAATAATATTATGTTTGTGTGAGTCCAGCAGCCCCGGTATAAATTTTCATACACAAATATGTTAAGTATAGTGAGTGGGAAAGATTATGGAACAGAATTAATCGTAGTAGCATCAATGTCATGAATGTACATGACTGTATTAACATCAATACAGTAGCAATGTTTATAAGTATGTGATTGTTTGATCATGATTTAGCTTATAATCATGTGTATAATAGGCTCGTAAAATCAGTAATTTGACATGTGTGCTTGCGAATGAGAAATAACATAAAGCCATTGTATTTACATAGTTATGAAAAGCATACTTATGTGTGAATTATGAACATTTCAATAGTAATAGAATTTTGTATTACTCATTTAAAGGCCATTTGATGTGTTGTAGGTTCGTGATAACTATTCTATGGGTCAAAACAACTCTCCTAATGGAAATCAAAGATCTTCTGCCGGAAGTCGTCGTAATATTGGTAAATTGTTGAATAAGTTGAAGTTTGTAGTTTTTGAATTTGAATTGGTAACATTTTTTCTTACATATTATATAATTTATATTAGGTACCTCTTCGGATAATGGTTGAATTGACTTTTATAGGTATGATTCCTATTCACGTTTTACATGATTTATATTTGAACAACATTTACGTATATTTATTTGTTACTAATATACATTATTATTTATATTTTATCCACAGATATGTTTTTGAGAGTTCCCATGATGAAGTTGCGGTTGATTTGGTAATTAGTTGTGTTTGAAAAAAATAGATAGACGAGTACTTTTTGATTCCATGATGTTTGGATCTTTTGTTTTGAATAGTGAAGACTTTTGTTAAAATGTGACTGTATTTTCTACTTGAGTTAATGAAAATGATCTTATTATGTTTAATAGTTGAAATGAATTTGTTTTATATTATATTGTGAGGTTGAAACTATATATAGCTTTAAAAAAGTGTCATGAAACATATTTGAACCGCACGTTAGTAAAATCTTATTCAATGACAAAATCCATGTGCCACAAATTCTCTTTTGTTTTGTGTGGCAAAAAATTATATGCCACTAAATCTTAAATTGTGTGACAAAATATTAGGTGCCACTAAAACTTCAAAGAATTTCTGACACAAGTAGAAAGTGTCACTAGATCTTAAAAAAGTATACTGACACAAAAATAAAGTGTCACTAAATCTCGAAAAGGCTACAGCAACACAACTTAGAAGTGTTACTAAATCTCGAAAAGGCTGCAACAACACAACCGAGAAGTGTCACTAAAGCCTTTTAGTGGCACCGTCCTTAGTGACACTTTTTTTGTCTGCCACCGATTCCCAAAATGGTCTTTAGTGGCACTTCTTTAGATTTTAGCGGCACTTGTTGTGTGCCACTAAATGGCATATTTTTTGTAGTGAAGTTTTAGCTAAACCAAAATTAAATTTTAAACAGATATGGTGTGTTAAAGGTAAAAACTCAGGTGAAACTGTTGATACAAATGTTGAAACTGCCAAGTCTAAAGTTGAGACTGCTAGTGCAAATTGTCAAGCTGTTAGCACTACAGACTCAGTTCAGACTGCTAGGCTCAAAATTGGACTGGTAATGGATCATCTGAGACTGTTATTGTAAAGGATGGACAAAACACCTGGATACCTCATGTGATAACTAAATACTCTCCCCAGAATCCATCAGTGGATCTCACTAAGTATAAGAAGTCAAAGACAGTGTTTAGTTATGTCAATGCACAAGGACAACCCAAAACCAACTTGGTTTGGGTTTACTCCACTACTAACTAAGATTTTATTTGTGCAGGGCAACCATAGGTCACAACATAAAACAAGATGGAATTTGGAAAGTGGATGCTCTAGGCACATGACAGGCAATTCTGAATGCTTGTCAAATTTCAAAGGCTTTGAAGGAGGTTTTATTGCATTTGGAGGAAATTCCAAGGGAGGTAAGGTCACAGGTAAAGGTACTGTAAAAGCAGGCAATATGCTTTTTAATGATGTTCTGTATGTTGAACAGCCGAAGTACAATTTATTAAGTTTGTCTCAAATCTGTGATAAACAAAATATTGTTGTCTTCACAGATTCTGAGTGCATTGTTCTTTCAAAGGATTTTAAAATACCTGACAATCTTGTTTTACTCAGAACACCAAGAAAGGACAATGTCTACTGTTTGGACACAGATCTTTTATCCAAATCAAGTACTTTAAGCTGCTTGATATCCAAAGCATCATCTAATGAGTCTGCTCTCTGGCACAGAAGAATGTGTCACATGAACTTCAAATCCATGAATGTGCTGGTTAAAAAGAATTTGGTAAGAGGTTTACCTCAAAAGGAGTTCATTTGTGATGATCATTGTGTAGCATGTCTTAAAGGCAAGCAACACAAATCTTCTCATAAGGCCAAAGAAGTAAATTCAATCTCATCTGCTCTTCATCTTATTCATATGGATCTCTTTGGTCCAACATCTGTTTTGAGTTTGAATAAAAGGGCTTACTGTTTAGTCATTGTTGATGATTTCACCAGATTCACATGGGTATACTTTCTTAGGACTAAAGATGAAACTGCTGAGCTAGTTACATCTTTTATTCTTAAGATAGAAAACCAATCCAACTTAAAAGTTAAGGTGATTAGATCAGACAATGGGACTGAATTTAAAAACCATATCCTAAACAGTTTCTGTGAGTCTAAAGGCATTGCTAGGCAATATAATGCACCAAGAACACCACAGCAAAATGGTGTAGCTGAAAGAAAGAACAGAACGTTAATTGAGGCTGCTAGGACCATGCTAGCTGATTCCAAACTGCCAATGACCTTTTGGGCAGAAGCAGTCAATACAGCTTGCTATGTTCTGAATAGGGTTCAGGTTGTTCAATCACAAGGGAAAACTCCATATGAGTTATTCCATCATAGAGTCCCCTTAATAGCCTTCCTAATGTCTTTTGGCTATACATGCATAATTCTTCACACTAAAACTCACTTAGGTAAGTTTGAAAGCAAGGCTGAAGAAGGTTTATTTGTAGGATACTCCACTCAAAGCAAAGCCTATAGGGTATAAAACAGTGTGTCTAAAACCATTGAAGAAAGTGCCAATGTTGAATTTAATGAAAACACTGCAAATGTCAAAGGCACTGGTCCTGATTGGTTGTTTGATTTAGATTCACTAACTAATTCTCTGAGCTTTGTTGAGTATCATGCAGAAACTGGTGAAAACAGGGTTGCAGCTGCCAACACAAATTCTCATGCTGGTAGCACAAATGATCAAGCTGTTGGTACAAAGATTCAGACTGTTGCAGATTCTGGTCAATGGGATGAGTATACGGTCATACCACTTCTCTCTTGTGACCCACTAGGGGTACTGGATGCACAACATGATTCAAATCCAAACTATGAAGTGCCAATCCCAAGTCCTGAGAGCACAACTTCATCACAAAGGGAAACAGTCCCAGATTCAAGTCAAGCTGTTCCTGAAGCTGAACCTTCTAGTGGTCCTGATGGAGATGATACAAATCTAGGAACCTTTTTTCAGACAGACAGAGAGCCAACCCTCAGAGTTCACAAATACCATCCTCTCAAACAGATAATGGGTGATCCACGAACTCCTGTGCAGACAAGGACAATGGTTCACAAAGAGTCTACTGATGCTGATTCAGCAGTTCCAGAATTCAGTCTAGCTGCCTTTGAACATGCCTGTTTCATGTCACAGTTAGAACCCAAAAATGCATCAGAGGCTTTGAAAGATCCATCTTGGATTGAGGCAATGCAGGAAGAGCTACTACAATTCAAGATTCAGAATGTATGGACTCTAGTTGATCTTCCGAAAGGAAAGAGAGCAATTGGTACAAGATGGGTTTTCAGAAACAAGAAGGATGAGAGAGGGATAGTCATCAAGAACAAAGCAAGATTGGTAGCACAAGGACACACTCAAGAAGAAGGAATAGATTATGATGATGTCTTTGCTCCAGTGGCAAGAATTGAAGCCATCAGACTGTTCCTAGCCTATGCAAGCTTCAAAGGATTTAAAGTGTATCAAATGGATGTGAAGTCTGCTTTCATGTATGGCACAATTGAAGAAGAGGTATATGTGTGTCAACCTCCTGGATTTGAGGACTACAAGTATCCAGACAGAGTCTACAAATTGGACAAAGCCCTCTATGGACTCCACCAAGCCCCTAGAGCATGGTATGACACTCTGTCATCATACCTTATACAAAATGGATTCAAGGGAGGTACACTGGACAAAACTTTGTTCACAAAGTCCATCAAATCTGAGATTCTGCTTGTTCAGATATACGTTGATGATATTATCTTTGGGTCTACCAATGACAGTCTATGCAAAGAGTTTGAGGCATTGATGCACAAAAGGTTTCAAATGAGTTCAATGGGGGAACTCACATTCTTTCTAGGATTGCAGGTTAAGCAGAAGCCTACAGGGCTTTTTATAAGTCAATCAAAGTATGTGAAAGACATACTGGAAAACTTTGGTTACAAAGATACCAAAGTTGCAAGTACTCCAATGGACACTCACAAGCAGCTTGATGCAGACAAAGATGGAATAGATGTGGACATTCATCTATACAGATCTTTGATAGAATCACTTATGTATTTAACATCTTCTAGACCTGATATAATGTTTGCTGTTTGTGTTTGTGCCAGGTTTCAATGTGCTCCAAAGGATTCACATCTGTTTGCTGTTAAGAGAATCTTTAGATATCTCAAAGGTCAACCACATTTGGGCCTCTGGTATCCTAAAGACTCTCCTCTTGAACTAACAGCCTACTCTGACAGTGATTATGGAGGCTGCAACATTGACAGGAAGTCCACAACTGGTGGATGTCAATATCTAGGAGCAAGATTGGTCTCTTGGCAATGTAAAAAGCAAACAACTGTCTCCACCTCATCTACTGAAGCAGAATATGTAGCAGCTGCAAGTTGCTGTTCCCAAGTGATGTGGATTCAGAATCAACTGAGAGACTTTGGTATGAATTTCCTATCCACTCCTATTTACATTGACAACTCAAGTGCCATAAGCATTGTGCAAAACCTAGTGAAATTTCCCAAAACCAAGCATATAGACATCAGATTTCATTTTATAAGGGACTGTAATGAGAAGAAACTAATCCAAGTTACCAAAATTCATACTGATGATCAGTTAGCTGATCTATTTACAAAATCATTTGATGTAGGAAGATTCACCTTCCTGGTTTCAAAAATTGGCATGGTTAATATGGATTAATTTGTTTTTCATTATTCTTTCTTATTTTATGAAAAATGTATCTATTTCATATGCTTGTTTAAGGGGGAGACACTGTTCCATTCGGATATGCTCATTTTTCAACTAACAGCTTGAGTCTTTTCTCAAGCTGCTAGTTCATTTTCTCGGACTGCTAGTTGTTTCACTTGATCTGTCAAAGTGTGCAGGGCATTTTGGTAACTTCCATAAGTGTGCAAGTGGGATTAGATATTTTCGAAACCTTTAAAGGTCCCAGTTTCGTTCAATTGTAACTACCAGTTGCAAAATATCTTCCACAACATTCTTTTCTCTCTGAGCGATTCCCACACACATCTCTGAAACCCTAAATCACCGATTCATTGTCAATGGAGTTTGTCAAAGAACATAACTGTCTTCCCTTCTCTCTCAAACACACTGACCTTCAACCATTCCACGACATGATGGACTTCCTTCGAAGTTCTCATATTCATCATGCTCTTACCATAAACCCTACCATATACATATCCCATATAGAGAAATTTTGGAAACATGCCTCTATTCAAACCATCAATGGAGTCACTTCTTTGACGTCTAAGATTGATGGAACCACTGTCACCATCACTGAGGATCTCATACGCCAACACTTGCATCTTCAAGATGCCGCAGGTATAACCGATTTCCCTCTTACTGCCTTACATGAAGGCCTTTTTGCTATAGGGTATAGGGGCCCTACTAATTCTTATACGTTCTTTAAAACTCATTTTGCCCCTAAGTGGAAATATCTGGTACATATTATACAACTGGTTGGTCAGAATTTTCCCCAAACATAGCCACTACCTTAGTGTGCTTATCTACAGGCCAACAGTTCAATTTTTCTAACATGATTTTTCAGGGTATGCTAAGGCATCATACCCTAAAACATGGGAAATTTTTGATGTATCCTAGATTTTTGGCTGAAATTATTGCACGAACTTGCAGTAATCTTAATGTACATAAAAGGATTCATGTTTCCCATAGGCACCCTTTTCCTTCAATAAAACGTCTTCTAAAAACTAGTGCCAATTTTTTGTCTATTGATGTCCCATTGCCCTCTGCAATGTTGGGTATCAATCCACTAAACAGAGGAGAGGGTCCTGAGCAGGCCCAGCCTAACATCACTGCTTCACCCCCAGGACCCCAACCCACTCCTCATGATACAAATAATCCCTCTGATCCTTCTGGAAATCCCTCATCCCCACTTATATTATATAAAAGAAAAAGAGGTTCAGGAGCTCCTTCCTCCTCAGCCTAATTCCAAGCGCCAAATGTCTCTGTGCAGGAGGATACTCCTGCACAGAATATCCAAAGGGCACCCACTGAGGACTCTCCCATCCTCAATTTGGAGGTGGACATCTCAACAGAAGATGTCCATATGGGTACTGTGGCTGACACTACTGTTGTTTCTGCACAAGAGGCATATGACAGTGTCAACATAAGTAAGACCACTCCCATGGGAACAGAGGGTGTGCAAGCACCTTCTGGAAGTCCCCAGAACCAAGAAAAGAGGGGCCCAGAAGCTTCAACTTCTGGAATTCCTGCCAGTGACAAGCACCACACACTTTTGCTGATCTTGAGGCTAGTCTGCAACTTATGCTTTTGACGGATCCTCAGCTGGAACCTGTTGTAGCAATGTTGGAGTACCATCAGTCCATTATTGCTGCACAGGGGGCACAAATCATTTCACTTCGACAGACAGAAGCTGCTCAGAATCAGAGAATTGATTATCTTCATAAGGGGTTCACTCTTTGTGGAAATAAGATCATTCAATTGGAGAAGATGATTCGAACCCAAATGGCAACGGTTGTAGGTCCTCCTGACCAAACTAATGCATCCAAAAAGGGGGAGAATCAGGAGATCCCTAAATCAGTCCAAGCAGCTCCATCAGTCCAAGCAGCTCCAGCTCCTACTCCAACAGTCCAAGATTCTAGGCTAACAGTCCCAACAGCTACTCAAGCTGTTAGCCTAGAAACTCAAGCTGCTCCCACAAGAACAACAAGAGTTGTTGTCAGAGAAGGCAGTCAAGCTCCCATCACTACAGTCCAAGCTACAACCTCTAGAGCTAAGGATAAGGGCAAGGGCATTCTCATAGAATCTCCAAAGCACAAATTTTCATCCAGAGAAGCCCAAGTTGCTCATGATGCTGAATTTGCTAGAAATTTACCAGAAGAACAAGATGCTATTCTGGACCAGCAAACCCATGCCCCAATGCAAGATGATGAAACCTTAGGTGATTACCTAAGAGGGTTTGTGGTCAAACAGAATGAGAGAAAAAGGAAAATGCCAACAGGGCATTCAAAGGCTGAGCACAGAAAGTTTTTGATCAATTTTGCCTTTTCAGCTGGAATTCCAAAGAAGATGGCTCAGTCCATGAATACAGAGACGCTGCAAGATATTCATGATAAAGAAATGGAAAAACGAAAGTTAGCCAAAATCTTCCATGAAGTCCAAAGTCAACAGAAATCAAGTCAAGCTGGTGCAAGTAATCCAGATCCTCCTGTTCAAGCTGTTGCTTCAAATCCTCAATCAGAAGAAATCACTCAAGCAAAGCTAGATCAGGTAGAGAGGGTGTTGTTTGAACATTAGCTTCAGAAAGTGATGGAGATTGAAAAGTCCTTAGACTAGCATGACTTCACAAAACCTCTTATTACATACTGGTATGCTAAGCCAATGGACAACATTGACTTAAGATATCAATTTTGTAGTAAGAAGAGAATCTGGTCCTGAGGAAGAATATAAGAGCTTAATGCACATTGTTCAAGGGATGACTAGAGATGAGCTTACCAGAATGCATCATGTTGGCTCTGTGACTCAAGTCAGATCCTCTCTTCCACAGGTCAAGCAAGCTATCAAAGATCTGAAAAGCATTTTTGATCTAGAGTCAATAAGGAAAGATATGGAAGATGCCAAGGAGATGAAGATTGCACAAGTTGATCTGTTTGTCAAATCAAAGACATACAGACTCAAGTTTCCAAATGGATCCGGTATGTACTTCAATTTTGAATTTTATGATCTTCCAAAGGAGCTGTTAGTACAGATGATATCAGTGAGAATATATTGTGATAGAGAAGATCTGAAGAGAGAATTTTTGAAGGCTGTTAAACAGAAACTTTCACAATTGTAAGTTTTTGGATGCATTAGTTTGTAAATAACAGTTTTACTTTGTTTTATTTCCTCATTTGTGTAGAAACTTAAAGTCTTGTGTAAAGAATTTAAGTTAGGGGGAGATTGTTAGGAAATATTCTAAGTATGTCAAGCTGTTAGATTAGATTTCTCAGACTGTTAGTAGTTTTTTTGTGTAAATACAAAGTTCAAGCTGTTAGTTGAAGAAGTTCGAGCTGCTAGTTCAAAAGTTCAAGCTGCCAGTGTTAAAGCTCAAGCTGCTCAACAGATAGACTTCAAGCTGCTCAACAGCTCAATAAACAGAAAGTGCTGATATTCAGGAAAAGATATATTTTGAAGATTCAAGCATATCTACTATCAGAGAAATCAGAGTTTTTGAAGGAAACAAATCAGAAAGCAGTATATATACATAGATAGGTTTTTCTATTGTAAGTCTGCACGTACAAGTTTATTCAGTTGTAATTGTCTTTCTGATTAAGTTTTCATAAGCCTCTAAGGTTGTAAAACCCTATGAACAATCTGTGTTCTTCGTCTAATCAAACAGATTAGAGGTGATTGTAATCATTGAGTTTGGCAATACAAATGATATTTGGTTATTGATTGTGTTTATGTGTTTATTTGTTCTGAAAGCTTTTCTTAAAACAGTTAAGTGTTATTCTGCAAACTACTTAATTGGACTTTGATTCAATACAAGGTTATTGGTTTATACTCTGATTAATTCAAACCAGTTAATCTTAGGTAGTGATTTTGATCTTGACAGTCTCATCATAGTCAATTCCCTCCTGTTGACTGTATCCTTTGGCAACGAGTCTTGCTTTATTGCGGATAGTCACTCCATGTTCATCTTTCTTATTCTTGAATATCCACTTCGTGCCAATGATGGATTTATCCTTTGGTTTTTCCATCAATCGCCAGACTCTCAACCGTTCAAATTGATTCAGCTCCTCTTGCATATAGACCATCCAATCCGCATCTAAAGAGCTTCCTTAACCGTTTTTGGTTCAATCTTATTCAAAAAGTTTGAGAAGAGGCATTCATTGTTTGTAGCTCTCCGGGTTTGAACCGACGCAGAGGGATCTCCGATGATGTTTTCTGGTGGGTGATCCCTTGTCCATTTGTATATATGAGGACATGGTTGAAGTTGGTCTTGATTCAGATTTAAATCTAGGTAGGGTTGACGGGGAATAGATTTCGAAGTTGTTGGAATCTCAACTGAATTAGGGGTTTCGGGGGTTTGATTATTCAAGGGAGTGTCTTGGGATTCTGGAGCTGTAGGTTGTTGTACACTTTCAGACGAAAAATGTATATCATTAGATGAAACATCTACAGAATCTCCAGATGCAGCTGGTTGGGAATGATCTGAGACTACTACAAGATCTTCAGTAACCCTGTCAGGAACCAAAATAGGTATATCAGTTTTGGTTTTATCAAAGTAGTCATCATAAAAATTCTCAAATAACGTATTTAGATCATTCGAATCATCTTTAAGCTTAGTTGACTTCATAGAAGTTTTCTGTTGAGACTCGGGTCTTGAACTGGCATGTCCAGGAGCCATTATGATGCCTTCATCAAATTTGACATTGATGTTTTCATTGACAGTCTTTGTGCGTTTGTTATACACTCGGAAAGCCACCGATTTCTTGGAGAAGCCGATAAAGATTCCTTCATCTTCTTTCTGATTGAATTTTCCCAAATTGTCTTTATCGTTTAGAATAGAACATCTGCAACCAAAGACATGAAAAATTTAATGTTAGGAATTCGATTATTAATCAATTCGTGGCGTTGTTCCTAAGCGTTTGTTTAAATTTGATCTGTTTTGGGTAAAGCACGCAGTTGCTACAACTTCAGCCCAGAGGAACAACGACAGATTAGAGTATGCTAGCATCATCCTTGTAGATTCAACAAGTGTGCAGTTTCGTTGTTCAACTGCACCATTTTGTTGAGGGGTACGAGCAGCCAAAAATTGATGGGTTTTTCCTACGGAACTAGGAAAGGTCTCTAAGGACATGTTCTTAAATTCTGTACCATTATCAGATCTAATGGTCTGGACAGATAGCTGTAACTTGACTTGAATTTTGCGCAGGAAGTCAATTATAATTTCTGTAGCTTCAGATTTGGATCTTAAAAAGAAAACCCATGTGTATCTCAAGTAATCATCGACGATTACAAGAACATACTTTTTCTTGTTTATAGTTTGTACTCTCATTGGCTCGCAGAGATCCATGTGAAGTAGCTCTAAAGGTTTAGTTAAAGAGTGTTCAACTTTCGATTTATGCGAAGTTCTCACCATTTTCCCTTTCTGATATTTCAATATCAACAACGACAATAATGATCAAAACAATTAAGAACACAACTGGAACACCACTAACCGAATGATTGGATTTCAATGAGAGGATTTACAATACTGTTCTTGAAAGGAATGCACTGAAACCTAGGAAGTCCTATCGTACAAATTGGAATATCCGTGCAAAATTATGTACGTCTACAGTACTCTATTCTATTTATATACAATGAAAGTATTGAGTAATTAAAAAACAACCCCTAGACTTATTACTTTCATAAACAAACTATTAATCCCAACAATCTCCCCCTTTTATCAATAGTAATTAGTCTTTAATCTTTGAGGCCCGCCTTCATCTCAAACCTTCTAATGCTTCTTCTGCTACTCAGTCTAGACTCAATCTTCGCAACAAAATCTACAACCATTCTTCTATCACCTGGACTCATGCCTCCACTTTTCAATCGTCGCTTTACATCATAATCAAGTTTTTTTTTCAGAGCCATCATAACCTTCTGAAGAGTACCATCACAATACTTATTTAGCTCTATCATCCGCATGGCTCTCTTCTTTTGATTCTTGTCGTTGTATATAACCACCAGATGCTCGGCAAGAACCATTTGATATTCTTTCAGCCTCTCCATATTTTTGATAAATCTATTTAGCACAGTGACATTTATTCTTCTCATACCTCTCTCAACCCCAATCTGTAGATCTTAAATTGACATTAAAACCAACTTGGCATGCATGAAATGGAATATAGCTTTAAGTGCAAATCGACAGTTTTCGTCTCTCTTATTACGACACAATTCATCAAAAAGGCCTTCAACATCAACCAAGTTAATTTTAAACAGATCGGCTTCACTGAACACATAAGTCTTTCCATCAGCTCTCATCACTGTGAAAGTAGGATAAAAGACATTAACAAATCGATCTTTTTCAATTCTTATCAGTTCAACAATTCTATGTTCATTTCAGACGTCTTGTATTAGTTGTGTTTTGTTCTGAAGGAACTGAACGTAGTTAACAAGATTTGTCATGTTGGACTCGATCACTCTAAACAGCTTTAAAAAGAACACGACATATATCTCTTGCAAAAAATCATTTTCTCCAAATAGTCTTCCAAAAATGGAACCCTATTTCTCTTGATAAAATCTGCATTCAGCTTTTCAGATAGTTTCAGCTTCTTAACCTTCTTTTTTTTTATTTCATCTTCATTCAACAAACTCAGCATATCATTTATCTCTTTCTGTACAACTTCTTGAACAACAAATCTTAAGTGATGTTGTCTTTCCAATTCGTCTGCCAAGATGTAACTTTGAAAGAACTTGTCCATTAACTCAACTTTTGTCAATCACTGAAGTGATTCAGGCACCACACCACTCACTGGAAATGGATCATATTCTTCCTTCACAGTAACCGTAGGCTTTTCAACCGTTGGTGTTGGCAAATCATCTCTTAAGATCTCCTCAACCAGCTCCTCTTCATCAATTAATTTTTCAGCTCTCACATACTCTTCAGATAATTCAAATACATTCTGCTCAGGCACATCAATTTCTTTCTCAGCTCCTTCAATTCTAAACACTTATTCTTCTACTTCGTTATCAGAATCATCATACTTTTCAAAATTATAAATCCCAGATTGTATACTCAAAGGAACTGGAACATCTTCATGAAGAATCAATCCCAACTCACTTTGAGCATCAACCAGTTTATCAGTTGAGCCTCCCACTTCTTCTGCACCTCCTCCTTCTGTATCTTTTTCTTCAAAAACAACCATCTGCAAGTCTGTTTCACCAAGCTTCCTCCTCTTCTCCCCCTCATGAGGAGCATCATCGGACTCGTCATGGTCCTCATGTCGTCTTTTGGACCCCGAAGCTTGTGACTTGCACGATTTCTCAAAAATAAATAATCTTTCAGACAATGAGCCCAGAGCACTTACAACAGTTTTCTCTAACCTCAACATCCTTTCCTCCATTTCATCAAATTTCTCTACACAGTATTCCCACAATTCATTATTTGATATATGCTTTTCTTATTCTTCCACTTCTGAAGTAGCCCTCCTTTCAACAATCTTTGAATATTGTTCATCTGGTTCATCATTTCGGCATACTGTGTGGACATTTGATTGGTAACTCCAGAAATAACTTCGTTTAGTCTTTGTTCAGTGATAAAGGGTAATGTGCTAACACCTGGGTCACGCAGACTACCAGTTGTCACAACGGTTGAACTTGTAAAAAGAACATCCGTGTGACCTGCTGTCAGAGTTGGCAGTGATGTGCCTCTGGCAGGACTTCTAACCACTTCAAGTGAAGGAGCAACGAATGCTTCCGACACTATAGTTGTTGTGACAGGGACACTAAGTCCTTCTGTACTTACTTGAACGTATGAAGTTGACTCGAGTGTCCTATTCTGTATAGGTTCTAAGACTTGTGCTTAAATGAATGTACACTAGGGCAGTTATGTACTGATTTCAATATCCATGGAATCCAAATGATCCCAGGATAGATCTTGTGCTATATCCCTGTGCAAAAATGAAAAATCTCCTTGTTGAGAAGGAGATGAGTGGCTAGTAGGGTGTGCAGTTGCCAGTGGGGTACTAGCTTCTTCAATGTCAACTCTCAAAGGAGAGCTAACAGCAGTCGTGGTTTCCCGGCTTTCCATGTTTAGGGCCTCCCTCACACTCACACTCACACTCACCATCTCATCAACTTCTATTTCTGGTAAACGCTCAGATTGAGATGCTGCAATTCTTTTCCCAGCTCCATCCATATCATCATTACCATCATCATCATCATCATCATCATCATCATCCTCTCCTTCATTACCACCTTCTTGAATATTTGACAACGTTCGTTCAGAATCAGAATCAGCCTCACCACCCCTCACATCTCCTTCAACACCCTCACTCTCATCAAGGGTACCCTGTACGTCAACCCCTTGTTGACATACCTCCTCTCCTATTACTCCCTGTGTAGAATCCTCGGTTCTTGAGTTTCCATAAGAGCGTGATATAGTCTATACAACCTCACATATTCAGCATTGGCATCAGCATACTTTAGCAGAGACTCATGAATTGGCATGATGTTAGCATTCGAATCATCCTGGACTCTGTGCAACCTCATCATCACATAATCTGGACACTTCTGAGAATTTGATCTCTTTGGAATTGAATGAATGAATCATTGTAAGGGCAAACTTCCTTGCTGGATTAGTAGTCTTTGCAAGTACTACTTCTTTGAGGTCCTCCCAAATGCATTGCGCGAAATCATAATGTTTATTGTAAGCCACTCCATGGAAAAGACGTAGGCAATGCAAACTCCCGTGATCAATACCAGTATGCTTAGAGGTCATACATCTGTTCAAAATTCTGAATAGAGTATACCGTTCTACATTCAGACCATTGCGATGAAACAGAGAGCTCTTGGTCAGTGGTTTAGAGTAGCCAAGGCTTATAAGATCTCTACAAAGCTATTTGTCAGATACAAAATCTTAAAAATCGGTAAAGTCAGTAAAATTGACTGTATCTATGCATCTTGGTAGGAACAGGTTGTGACGCAGTCTGGCGAGAGTGATCTTGGCTTTAAATTGGTCAATGGTGACTTTGAAATGATGATCACCGACATCAGGCACAAATTTGATTGTGTGCCAGAACTGGTGTAAATAGATCTGAGGAATAAATGGCTTGTATTTTAGAAGGTAACCGAGAGGGTGACCTTTGAGGATTTCGACAATCACCGGATGGCTGACTTTGATAGAATTAGGATCAAACCGGTGATTGTTGTCAAGCAGGTTCATGCAGTGTTTAGGCTTGAGAAGTTTGGTGTCTGGTATGGGGGATGATGGTGATGGTCTGGTTACTTAAGCTGACTTTATTGGTTTGGAAACTAAAGTATGATTGGATGATGAATGGGAGTCTGATGAATTTGAGTCATGGGTGGGGGTTTGGGAAGCCATTTGTTACCTGTAAGAATAACAAACATGTTAGATATATCAGGTAAACAAACTGAATCCTACATATAGAGAAATATAACAGTTAACAAGAAATTAGAAAAATATGTGTTACATTGTTTAAAACATCGGGATTCAGGACAATAATATTAAAATATTACTATTAGGACTCCAAAGTCGATCGTTAAAAGACCAATGTTAGTGTAACACAAATTTTAAAAATTTAACTCGAAAAATGTGAAATTTCTCTGAAAAATTAAATTTCCCACACTTAGAAAATTTTTTAAAATTTTGACCTCAAACTCGAAATACACACGATCAATCTCGAATGACACGCACACAGTCTCGGGTGAAATATGGACAAACTCGATTGGAACTATAGTAAACTCGGGTGGAGTTACACTAAACTCGAATAAAGCTATGCCAAACTCGGGTGACATGTGAATATACTCGGATAAAGCTGTATCAAACTCGAATGACACTTTGATGTTGTCGAATGACCTTTCATTAAACTTGATTGAAATTGACACTTACTCGAATGAACATATGCCAAACTCGATAAGAGCTTAAGTTTTCTCGAGTGACTCATTGCCAAACTCGGTTGAAACAAAGTTTTTCTCGGTTAATGTTTCAAACGAGTTTGAGAGTTTTAAGACTTCCTAAGTCCCATTTAGTCCAAACTCGATTGAAACCTAGAGTTTTTTGAATGCAGTTTATTCAAACTCGATTGAAACAAAAATGTTCTCGTATGACTCTTTTATCGAGTTTCAACGAGTAAAAATTTTCTAAGTCCCATTCATCTCTGAAATTCCAAAAATTCATTTTATGAACTTTTAAACCTTAAATTTTGACTTGTTCCTGCTCGAATTTACATTTTAAACAAGTTCCTTTTACTTAAGTTGTTCTAAAAACAACTTTTTGACCGTCAAAAATCGTGTTTGCAGAAGGGTTAAAAGTCGAAAGGTTTTGAACTTAAAACTCAAATAAAATGTCGTATGTTGTATGATAAGACTTGAAATTTGATATTCAAGCTTATATGAACATTATGCACACACATACATACGTTTAATTTCAGATTTGAAACCAAATGAACGATTTTGGATCTTCACACACCGACACACACATACAAACACACAATAGCAGGCACATCATTAAACTCGAAACAAAATTAAAAACATAAACCAGTTTACAAAAGAAGCAAAAGACTTACAACTCTTCACTTTAACACTTGAATTCAGACAAACTTGATTGTGTATTTCTGTTTGAATGAAGAAAATCCAAGAGAAGAAAAATAGAAAGGCGGTGTACAGTGCACAGGGTTCTAAAAAGATGAATTTGAATTTTGAAATTCAACTTTATACCCAATTCATTTGATACCCGGCCCATTATAAAAATATTACACCTGTTCCTCTCTTTTTATCAAATAAGCCCATTTTCAAAAAAAAAAAAAAAAATGCACACACTCAACAAAAAAAATAAAATAAAAATAAACAAAACGACTTAAACTTAACAACTAAAAAAAAAATTGAACAACACAAAAAAAAATAAAATGAACAAAGAAAAATGAACTAACAAATAAAAAAATAAAACCAAAATTTAACTAACTAAAAAAATGAACTGAAAAATAACCAATACAAGAAAAATAAAACTTTGTATTTCTGCTCCCCGTTGAAAGTTGCATTGTTGCTCCCGCTCAGATGAATTCATATTTTAAGCATGCTCCCCGTGCAATCAAGCAGATAAAAAAGTATTAGATATAAAATATCAAATAAAATTTCTGTTTGCTCCCCCTGCACATGATAATCCGAATCAGTTAAATCTCAGAAAAATTAAACTTTGAAATCACAAGAGATTAACACAAAAATTAAATCAAATAAAAAATTGTAAAATTATAATTATATTTTGTAACACTTAAATGTTTAAATCTACCGATTCAACATACCCAATATGTATACCAAAAAAATTAAATCGTTTTTCATCTAATACTTTGGTAAACAAATCAGCTAGTTGATATTCAGTCGATACAAAATAAAATTCTGCATTACCATTTTCTACATGATCCTTTATAAAATGATACCGAATGTCGATGTGCTCTGTTTTAAAATGTTGCACCAGATTAAAAGCTATAACAATTGCGCTTTGTGAATCATAATAAATTGGGATCTTCTGAGGTGTAAACCCATAGTCACGCAGTTGACTCTTCACCCACAACACTTGTGATCAACATGAAGATACAACAACATATTCAGCTTCAGCTGTTGAAAGTGACACAGTGTTGTTTCTTGGATGACCAGCAGACAGGTTTATCACCAAGAAATTAAACTGCTCATGATGTGCTCTTTCTATCCATTTTATCTCCTGCATTATCAGCATCAGAAAAGGCAGTCAATGTAAAAGTTGATTCCCTAGGAGACCACAAACCTAAGTTCGGAGTACCCTTCAGATATCTTAAAATTCTTTTGGCAGCAGCCAAATGTGATTCTTTTGGATTTGTCTGATATCTAGCACAGACACATGTAGCGAACATAATATCAGGTCTACTGGCAGTTAAGTACATTAATAACCAAATAATTTCTTGATAATGAGTTACATCAATAGGTTTCCATGAAATGTCCTCATCGAGTTTCGATTTAGAATCAGGAGCCATGGGTGTTTTCATTGGGGTACTGTTGACTATGTTAAGTTTCTTCAACATGTCTTGAATATATTTTGACTGGTTGATAAAAATTCCAACACTCAGTTGTTTAACTTGTAGCCCCAAGAAAAAATGATTTCACCCATCCTACTCATTTCAAATTTCTGTGACATTAAGAACGCGAACTTTTTACAAAATTTAGTATTTGTAGACCCAAATATGATATCATCTACATATATCTATATTACTATGATATCTGGACCTGACGTTTAATGAATAGGGTAGTATCCACTGCACCTTTGTTAAAGCCACATTTTAAAAGATAAAATGATAAGGCATCATACCAAGCTCGTGGTGCTTGTTTAAGGCCATACAGTAACTTATCAAAAATATATACATGATCAAGCTTCGAAGGATCTGTAAATCCTTCGGGCTGATATGTATATACTTCATCTTTCAACTCCCCATAAAAAAGCAGTTTTTACTTCCATTTGATAAACAGTAAAATTCTTAGGCGCGACATATGCTAAAAGCATCCTAATAGCTTCCATTCGGGCAACGTGGGCAAATGTTTCGTCGTAATCTATTGCCTCATGCTGACTATATCCTTTGGCCACGAGTCTCGCTTTGTTGCGAAGGATGACACCATGTTCATCTTTCTTGTTCTTGAAAATCCACTTCGTGCCAATTGGATTTGTCTTTTGGTCTTTCCACCAACTGCCAGACTTTCAACCTCTCAAACTGATTCAGTTCCTCTTGCATCGCTACTATCCAATCTGCATCATGAAGAGCTTCTTTCACCGTTTGGGTTCTATCTTGATCAAAAAGTTTGAGAATAGGCATTCTTTAATGGTAGCTCTCCGGGTTTGAACAGATGCAGAGGGATCGCCAATGATGTTTTCAGGTGGGTGATCCCTTGTCCATTTGTAAGAATGAGGATAAGGTTGGAGTTGGTCTTCATTGGGATTCAAGTCCAGGTAGGGTTTACGGGGGATAAGTTCTAATGTTGTTGGAATTTCAACTGAAGTAGGGGATTAAGAGTTTTGAGGATTCAAGGGAGTTTCTTCTGGAGCTTGAGATTGTTGTACACTCTCAGACGGAATGTGTACATCAGTTGACGAAATCTCTCCAGTATCTCCAGAATTTGGTGGTTGTGAATGATTAGAGACTACCACAGGATCTTCAGTAACCCTGTCAGGAACCAAAATAGGAACATCAGATTTGGTCTTATCAAAGTAGTCTTCATAAAAATTTTCAAACAATTTAGTTAGATCATTCATATCCTCTTTAGTTCCGTTGACTTCATAGAAGTCGTCTGTTGAGACTCGGGTCCTGAACTGGCATGTCCAGGAGCCATTATGATGCCCTCATCAAATTTAACGTTGACGCTTTCGTTGATGGTGTTTGTGCGTTTATTGTAAACTCGGAACGCCACTGATTCTTTTGAGTATCCAATGAAAATTCAGTCGTTAGCTTTCTGATTGAATTTTCCCAAGTTGTCTTTATCGTTTAAGATAAAACACCTGCAACCAAAGACATGGAAAACTTAGATATTAGGAACTCTTTTATTTATCAACTCATATGGCGTTGTTCCGAATCGTTTATTGATGATCGATCTGTTTTGGGTGAAACACGCAGTAGCCACAGCTTCAGCCTAGAGGAATAGTGGAAGATTCGAATATGCTAGCATCGTCCTTGCAGATTCAACAAGCGTTCGGTTCTGTCGTTCAACTACGCCGTTTTGTTAAGGGGTACGAGCAGCCGAAAATTGATGCGATATTCCAACAGAACTAAGAAATGTCTCTAAGGACTTATTCTTAACATCTGTACCATTATCAGATCTAATGGTCTGGACAGAAAGCTGCAACTTAACTTGTATTTTGCGTATGAAGTCAATTATAATCTCAGTTGCTTCAGACTTGGATCTTAGGAAGAACACCCATGTATATCTTGAGTAATCATCAACGATCACCAAAACATATTTCTTCTTATTGATGCTTTGTACTCTCATTGGCCCGCATAAATCCATATGAAGTAGCTCTAAAGGCCTAGTTGAAGAATGTTCAACTTTTGATTTGTGTGAAGCCCTCACCATTTTCCCTTTCTCACAGGTGGCACACAACTGCTCCTTATGAAATCGGAGAGTCGGAAGACTTTTTACTAAACCTCCTTTTGCAAGGTTAGTTAGTTCTTTGAAGTTCAGATGGGAAAGACGGCGATGCCACAACCAGGATTTTTTTGAAGATGCCTTAGACAGTAGACAAACATCCTTTTTCAGATTTATGTTTGCTAAGTCTATGGAGTACAAGTTAGTCTTTCTAGTTCCAACTAGGATTTCCTTCCCTTCCCCAGATCTGATGCTACATCTATTCACCTTAAAGTTGACTTCCAACCCTTTATCGCACAGTTGGCCAATACTAAACAAATTATGGGCAAGACCATCTACATAAAAAAACCTTCTGAATGGTGATCTTATCGTATTCCAGACTTCCATAGCCTCTGATCGGACGTAACTGATCATTTCCGAATCAGACCGTCCCACAGAATTTATTTACAAAATTCGTGAGGGTGTCTCTCTGTCCGGTCATGTGCGTGGAACATCCAGAGTCAAGGTACCACACATGATTTACCTACAAGACGAAGTAAAATGTGAGGTACCCCCTTATAGTTGGGTACTTTTGATTTCGGTAAATCATGTGGTATCTCATCAGTTAGAGAAACAGATAAATTCTTTGCTTTCGGAACCCACTTTTTGACAGTCTTCTTGGGTATCCATTTCTGTACAGTTCCTTTAGGAACAGTCTTTGGAATTTGTTTCTTTAGATTCGTTTTCTGTGTAAAATTGGGAACCTTGTTCTTTTCTACCCATACATACACATCAGAATTATACAATGATTTAGCATTCAAAGCATGACATTTAAAAGAATGAAATGACAATAGTTCAACACGAGAATACTTGGTACAATGTTTAACATTTGATTTAATACAGATAGATTTTCCAACGAAACTAGTCCTATCTGTAATATTTTTGCCTTTTACTCTCCAATCTTTTCTAAAACTTGTCTTTTTTTTTTTTTTCCTTTCAACTTGCTTCTTTCGTCATACTTGCTTCGAAGTTCTTTTCACAGTATTATCTGAATTACAGAAGAACAATAATTAGTCGATTTAGAATTAGCTTTATTCTGCAAATATTTGTTACCTTTAGAAGCATTTGTTCTCTTTGCATTTGTTAACTTTGATAAAGACGATTCATCTTTTTTAAATTTAGGAGTGACAAAAGAAACTTTTGCTTTCTCCTTTCGTTGTAAAACAGATGATGAAACTGATTCAACCATAGGAGTTGTAGGTATTCTTTTCAAAATACTTACTGATCCTTCAGGTTTA
The DNA here is from genome assembly GCA_020465985.1 of Centrapalus pauciflorus. Classification (NCBI taxonomy): domain Eukaryota; kingdom Viridiplantae; phylum Streptophyta; class Magnoliopsida; order Asterales; family Asteraceae; genus Centrapalus; species Centrapalus pauciflorus. Next base: position 216,444 of record JAANYP010004329.1, read on the forward strand.
TCAGTTTGTTTGTCATGTAGAGGTTTTATAAATTCATCAATTTTGACAAACATTTCTTCCAAAGAATTTTATTCATAGTTCATGTACAGATCAAACTCTTTTTCAGAAGTAATAGACTCAGGTGTAATTGAAGATATCTGATCTGGTTGTGATTTTATTTCAGGCTGTTCTTTAAGTTTCATTTCCAAATCTTGAATAACAGCCTGAAGTTTGACATTTTCATTCTCAAAAGTTTGTATTTTCAATTCAAGATCAAAATTAATCTTCTCAAGAATTGAGTTTGGAATGTATGGCTTTTGAGTAAAAGTTGTATTTTCAGACAAATCTTTATCAGAATATGTCTGAATATAGTCTTCTGATTTTGATGGATTTTTATAACTTTCATTTAGAATGTTATAATACAGATTAAGTTGCATTTTATCTTCTCTTAACCTTTTTCAGATCTTCACCCCATTCTACTTCATCTGAAAATTTTAAAAATACTATCTTTAATCCTAAGTTCATGTATCTAGTATCATATAAAGTTGGTGAACACGAAATTGCTTTCGTTAGATACTTAGGATTTTCACAACCAATACCAGCTTTAGAATTATAAAAATATGTGTCTTTTGGTTGATTCAAATGGATAGTCTGATCTGATTGACCTCTTTTAAGTAACTCATCTTCTAAGGATTTGATTTTCTCATAAAATTTCGTTCTTTCAGCAAAGATCGAATTATATTTTACAGAATAATTGGCTGATTCTAATTCAGCTAATTTTAGTTTTTCCGTTAAGTCAATAATATTGCTACTCAGCTTTTGGTTCTAAAGTTGAAGATCATTATATTTTTCTTCCATGTTAGACACTGATTGTAATGCGAATGCCTTGTCTATGGAAAACTCTAACACTAAAGCATGTTCAAGTCTTAATTTGTTTTCCAAAGAATGAGTATTCTTTTCTCGGCTTTTAAAGATTTTTCAAATCGTTTCAACATGTAAGCCATTTGAGCTAGTTTTTATTTAAGCTCACAGGAGTTATCTACATCCGAGTCTGGATTAGAATGTACCTTAGGTGTCTCTGATTCATCTGAAGTATCGGATTCTGACCCATCATCCTCTTGCTCTTTGCTGCACTCAGCTCCTCCTGTTGCCATTAACGCGACGTCTAATAAGGCTATTTTTTATGTATTAATACCGCTTTAGGATCATTTTAAGCACCGATGCTTCGTAATATTGTTATTATTACTCCAAAATTATGTTTCAGGGTCATGAAGTCAAATGGAAGTAACTCGAGAAAATTCAGCGCGATTCGAGCCGGAGGGGGCGCAGGCCTACACCACCCTACGCTGCAAAACAGAGAGTTTTAGAGTTAGAGACCACTTCCAGCGCAGCCCAGGCCGTACCCCAGGCACAGGCCTACGCTGGTGCGGTTCAAAAAGAGAACAGACTCGTTTTTAACCCTAGAAACCCTAATCTCACCTCCTCTATAAATAGAGGCCGAGGGAGAACATTTTCGGAGGTCCCGAAAGTGTTGAAAGAAGTGGCGAAGTCCTGCCGGAGTGGATTCACGATTCAAGAACGCAGACGGTGTTTGGAAGCCTATGACGATGTCTCTGATCATTACCGGTGAAGAGCATACAATGAGCGGCTAAACGCTATAGCCTTTTGCGGAGGATCTACGACTAAGTTTTACTTTATCGAATTTCAATATATGTTTTGATGTATTTGGTGTTGATTGAAATACTATGTGTGTAATGCAAATGATAAGCATTCGGTTATTGTTATGATTATGTGTTTTGATTGGTAAAAGCAATATAGTTCATAGTAGTGTTATTATTTGTGCCGAGTCCATTAGCTTAGGGATTAAGACAAGTAATGAACGGTGCATGTGCTTTGCTGAGAGTTATTGATTAAAACCATTATGATTAACTTAACCGCACTATTAATTATGTCTATGTGATTGTTGCATGAAATTCGAGTGGGTAATAATTTATGTCGTAGTGATTCCGTAAATGGTTATCTCTCCTTGTTTTGTTAAATCAATCCGTTAGTTGTTTGCCATTAGTTTAGTTATAATTTAGACGTAATTATTATTCCAAACAATTCAATCATTTTACAATTTAATCGCTTTTAATAAACTAAAGAGACTAGCTAATTAATCCTAATTACATACGCACTCCCGACGGATTCGACCCTTACTTATCTGAGCTAAATAGTTAGATTTAAGGTTATTTCTACGGGCCACAATGACGGCTTGTCAGATTTTGGCTCCGTTGCCAGGGAGTGGTAACGTTAGTTAGGGCTAGAAGTTAGTTTTGGCCTTACTTTTAAGTTTTAAGTTTATGTATTTTAATTTGATTTTAGTCTTTAATTTTTATCATTGAAAATCACATAAAAATTAAAAATTCAAAAAGGTAATTATAGTCCTCTACTTTACCACCAAAAATATAATTAGTTTAATTAAGTAATTTAATTTAAAAGTTTTAATCGTTTATGCTCACACGTCGATCGCACAAAGGATTGCCGCTACAGTTCGAACCCGAAATCGAAAAAGTAGCTAAATCTAACTGGAAGACTGTCAAGATTCAAAAACAACAAGGATTAATCACGGAGAATTCAAAGGAACAAGAGGAAGAAATTCCCACTTTAGAAATTCCTAATTTAGAAGGTCCTCCGATTTCGCCAAGAAATCGTGAACAAGAAGAACCTGAGCGTATAGCCGCTAGGATGGGTGAACAAGCGAGACGAACAGTTGAGTCACATTACCGCCCTGGTAATGTGCCCGACCCTTCTCCGATCCGTTACCCTGAAAATGAGAACGAACCCGAAGTTCATCTTCAATTATTTCAAATTCTTTCGATCTTCCGAGGGATGCCAAGTGAGGAACCTTATGAACATTTAGCTGAGTTCACAACTATTTATAAAGCAAACCATGTTCAAGGTATAACCACTGACGGTTTAAAACTTCGATTATTTCCTTTCTCGTTGAAAGAGAAAGCGAAAAATTGCTTCGTGTCCTTACCGACCAATAGCATTATGACATGAGATCAAATGAAGAGAGAATTTCCCAACGAATACTATCCCATTAGTAAAACCACCGAGAAAAGAAAGGAAATCACCGGATTTAAACAAAAACCCGGTGAACAATTTTACGAAGCTTTTGATCGTATGAATGAGCTATTGAGAGCTTGTCCACATCATGAGGTGCCCAAATGGATGCTTATCAAAACATTTTTTGATGATGTGAGTCAAGAGAGTCGTAACATGATTATTGCTGCCACGGGAGGCACGGTTTTAGCAAAAGAAGATGATGTGGCGTGGGAGTTGGTAAATCAACTTGGTAAAGGTCTCAAGGTTCAAGCTGGTTCTGAAAACAACATAGGAGTTCAAGTTATGAGCATAGACAATGCCTAGAAACATGATGTTATGTAACATCCGGCACTAAACCAGGTTAGCAACAATGACCTAATATGTATTTAATAGTCAATTATAGCCTAATCGGTGGTCATTAGAAATTAATCAAGTGATTAACAAGGTTTATTAGAAAATTCAACTCCATTAGAACCAAATTCATCGGTGCGATAAATCGGGAAATCAATTAATCCGATCAATTTACGATACGAGGGATTAATTCAACTAAGTACATAATTAAATTATGATTAGTAACCCTAATCATACACTAATACAATTACTTAACATTAATTATGCAAGACTAAAACAATTCATTAAAACAATGCATTCAAAAGTATTTTTGAATTTACAAGAAAACGAAAATACAAGAATACATTCTAAATACATTTATACAAAAAAAATGAAAATACACAAATATTCATCACATGGCCGGCCACCGCATATAGTACACAACTTCCATATTTTATTTCCATCAACCTTACTCAATCTCAATCAAATCCTCCAACACCACTCCCCTTTCATTTCAATTGTGATCCTACACTCCACCTCCAATCTTGAAAGATCTTCTTTTTCCTCTATAAATAGAGACCAACCCTTTCACAATTTTCACACCACAACTCTCTTTTCTCTCCTCTCATATCCGGCTCCATCACACACACACACACACTACAAAACTTTTCTTTCAAAGTGTTCTTCATTTGCAAGGTGTTCTTGGTGAAACCTTTGAAGATCCAACCTTCTACTCATTTCCATTCTTCTAAAAACATCAAAGTAAGTAAATACTAACTTATTTCATCTTATGTTTATGTTTATACAAGTCTTGCATAATATATATAATCACCAACAACAACAAGTTTCATAAAAACTCAAGTTTATAAGTTTCTAGTTTTTATTTTTAAGTTGTATCTTTAAATGTGTTTATGAATATATGAACACATTATAAAAGTGTTAATATTATGAAAACATGTGATATATATGTGTTTTATAACTTTTATAACTTTTATACAAGTAGCCTTTGAATAAACAACAAGAATCATAAGTTGTTTCAAGTTTATAAACTGCGGATTTTCGGCAGAAAATTTATATCGACTTTGAAAAATCATAGCTAATTCATAACTTAACGAAATGAGTTGATTCTTGTCTCAAAAGTTAGATATATGTCTTAACTATAGATCTGGAAGTTTTCATAATTTATTTTCGAGTTTAAAACCTCCAGAAATTATTTGGGAAACCGAAAGTTTGACAACTCAAAAATGGCCAACATAGGGTTTTTAACGAGCTTTTTCACCAACCTGAACATCTCGAAAAATGGCCGTTCTTGATTCTAAAAATCCTTTGTATGTAGTAGTATAATGTCCTAGAAGACCAAAGCCTAAAACATTTTGGAGCTTGGTCAAAAATAGCCTCAAAGTAGGCCGAAAAACCTCCGAAAAAGCTGGAAAATTATATATATATATATATATATATATATATATATATATATATATATATATATATATATATATATATATATATATATATATATATATATATATATATAAACTTGACGTTTTAAGCGGGTTTTATTTATAAACTTGTAATGTTGGGTGATTTAAGACATAAAAATCTATAAATATATATATATCATCATATATTAGAGATATTAAGTCCTTATTATCATTTAGGACTCGATTAAACTTACTCGACGCATCGTCCACCCATTTACGCTAAAAAGCTTTTTACGCTCGTTTTGCCATCGCAATCTCGGTGAGTTCTCATAGCCCCTATTTTCACATTGTTATGTTTTGGGGATGAAATACATGCTTCATTTTTATATGGACACGAAAACATTTTCATTTCTATTATGTATTACACATGTGGTTCCATCAGCCCTTATATCATGAACCGTTAATTGCATTTATTTGTAAGCGCGAATATATTGTGGATAGATATATCGGGAGTCATGTCCCCCATTCGGGTTAGTTCGGGTCGGCTAACAGCGAGTGCATATATATTCAACACACGGTATTACGTATGGGAATACTACACAGGGCAAACTCATTTTAATTAAGCTTCGATTGCATGATGGTTTATATGTAGTACATAACATGGAATTTATGATTTTATAAATTCAATCTCTATTATTGTTGTCCATACAAGTCAGATTTACGTGTAAACCTATGAGCTCACCAACAATTTTGTTGACGTATTTTAGCGTGTATTTTCAGGAAATTAAGGCAAGTCCATCACATCGGTAGTATTTTCAAGCTTCCGCATTTAAGGAGTCGCACTCAGTTTCAAACCGTCGGAGATTTACTTGCATTATTTTGGATAATTTAATTATGTATCTAAATCTCTGTATCTTGCGAACTACTCTTTATCATTTTCGTGTTATGTAAAACATTTATATCTTTTAAAGTTATACCGATGTATTTTTGAAAACGTCCATATAGTGGTCGTTCATTATGATTATGGTTACGCTTCCGCGACGTCACGCTTCGTTACCAACCGGGGTAACGGGGTGTGTTAGATTGGTATCAGAGCCATAGTTATAGTGAACTAGGTTGCATTAGTACCCTAGACTATAACTGCACTTAAGTTTTACTGATTTTAAAAATATTTTGTAACTAACTAAAAGACTATGAACGGACCTTGATAGCAGAAAATATGTCCCACCCGGAGACCATCATCTTGTCAGATTCAGAGGATGAGTACACCCCTACAAGCCCCGCAGTCACTGAGGTTTTCACTAAAGGAGAACCATCTGAAGAAGAAGACCCCTCCGAAGAACCAATAGAGGAGTCAGAAGAGGAACCTATGGAAGAAGATGACGACGGAGAGGATCCACCGCCCCCAGCAGTCCCCGCCCGCATTCCATACCACCCGGCAGAGCCATCATTCAAGCCATACCGCCCTTATCCAAATGGCCCTAAGATGTTGTACACACCCCGAAAGAGGGTGATCACGCCGAGATGGGAGTCTATTCCCATCCCGACTCCCCAACCTAATCCCCCACCACAGCACCGACGGGTAGACGCCCGACGATGGGGAAGGATACCTGAGACCCTCCGTGAGTGGAGGCAAGAGGAAGGAATCCCTTCCCTCTTTGAGATCGGAGGACCATCCTCCGCACCTATTCCATCACTCACCCAAGAACCTGCCGAACAGACCATACCACTATTGGTAGCACGGTCTTCAAGGCATGATCTCCAACTTCGGTTGCTTAATCAAGACATCGGAGAAATGACCGCTCGTTTAGAGCGGGAGGAGTTACAAAACTCCAACATATACTGGGCCAACCAGCACGCCCTCGCCATTCAGCAGGACGGACTAACTGAGCTTCGGCAACGATTAGCCGAGAGCGAGGCCCGTAATGAGGAGCTGACACAGCGCCTCAATGCTTTGGAAAAGGGAGAGACCCCTGATCACTCACGCACCTAGTACCCCCTCCTCTATCTTTGTAATATTAGGACATTATTATGTAATAGTGTAGGACTAAAAATTTTCGGGTAATAACCCGCCCATTGTAAGAAAGTTATGAATGATTAATGAAAATTGCAAGTTATTTATGAAATTGTGTTTGATGATTATAGTATTGTGCCTTAAGGAAAATTACATCTTTAAGATTCAACTTCTTACACTATGCTCTTTTCTTTAAACTTTAAGATAATGCCGCCAAGACGAGTTATGAACGCTGCCGAAATTGAGGAACTAGTTGCACAAAGAGTGGCTGCTGCTATAGCCACTTATGAGACAAACCGGAACAGTTCAGCTAATGGACATGGTGGTGCTAGCCGCACCACGGGAGGAACTGAAACCCACTCAAAGGGTTGTGGAATTAAGGGATTCTTGAGCTGCAAGCCCCGATACTTCAATAGAACTGAAGGAGCCGTTGGATTAGTACGATGGTTCGAAAAATTAGAGTCTGTCTTCCGTGTTAGCGGATGCATTGAAGGAGACAAGGTAAAGTTCGCCACCCACACTCTACAAGACAGCGCCTTGACATGGTGGAACTCGTATACCCAGTCTGTGGGGATTGATGCAACTTACCAACTCGCCTGGACCGAGTTAAAGAAGATGATGACCGATGAGTATTGCCCGAGGAATGAGCTACAGAAAATGGAGTCAGAGTTTTGGAATCTGGCTATGAAGGGAACGGATGTAGCGGGATACACCAACCGATTCCACGAACTGAGTATTCTGTGCCCTCAGATGGTGACCCCTGAGTACAAGAAAATCGGGCGTTACATATGGGGACTCGCTCCTCAAATTCAAGGAAATGTCACTGCCTCCAACCCATCCATCATACAGGATGCCATCAGAATGGCCAACAATCTTATGGATCAAGTGTCCCGGAGGAATGAAGCCAAGGCCGGGGAAAAAAACAGGAAGTGGGAGGACAAGTCCGGGAGGAATACGGGCTCGCAATCCAAGAAGCCCGAGACCATCAAGGCTTATGTAGTAGGAGCTGAGTCAAGGAAGGGCTACACCGGTGCCAAGCCTTTATGCACCCAATGCACCTTTCATCACAACAAGGGTCCCTGCCCAACCCCTTGTGGAAAATGCAAACGTACTGGTCATGTGGCCAAGGACTGTAAATTTGGAACCCCGTGTGTCAATGGCGGCAATCAGAGAGGCTGCAATGTGTTAGGAATGACTGCCCGAAGTTGAAAAATGGTGGAGGAGCTCAGGGGAGAGCTTTTGTGTTAGGAGCAGGTGATGCTCGTCAGGATCCTCATGTGGTATCAGGTACGTTTCTTTTAAATGACATTTACGCTTACGTACTCTTTGATACTTGGGTTGATAGGAGCTTTATATCTGATAAGTTTAGTAAGCAATTGAATGCCACTCCTTTTCCCTTAGACAACTCTTATACTATAGAACTGGCTGATGGCAAAATAATAGAGACAAGTAGTATTATTAAGGAATGCAGACTGAAGCTGGCAGATCATCCTTTTAAGATAGACTTGATGCCTATAGAACTTGGAAGTTTTGATGTAGTAATTGGCATGGATTGGTTGTCACACAATCATGCCGAGATTTTGTGCGGTAAGAAAGTGGTACGGATACCACTTCACAAGAAAAAGGTCCTAACAGTCCAAGGGGAAAGAAAGAACCGTCAGCTAAATGTCATATCCGGCCTAAGAACATTAAAGTGCCTTAGAAAAGGTTGCCATGCGGTATTAGTACAAATCGTAGAAAAAGAGACGGAGGAGAAACGACTCGAGGATATTCCAATAGTTTACGACTATCCGAAGGTCTTCCCGGAAGATTTGCCTGGGCTTCCGCCAACTAGGCAAGTAGCAGAGTTTCAAATCGATTTGGTGCCGGGAGCTGCACCGGTCACAAGAGCCCCATATAGACTCGCTCCTACTGAAATGCAAGAGCTATCCAATCAACTACAAGAGTTGATGGATAAAGGATTCATTCGACCAAGTTCCTCACCTAGAGGAGCTCCGGTCTTGTTCGTGAAAAATAAAGACGGATCCTTCAGAATGTGCATAGACTACCGAGAGCTAAACAAGTTAACAGTAAAGAACCGCTACCCCCTTCCCCGAATTGACGACCTGTTTGACCAATTACAGGGATCTAGCTTCTACTCCAAGATTGATCTGCGATCCGGTTATCATCAAGTAAAGGTTTGGGAAGAAGACATTCCCAAGACAGCATTCAGAACTCGTTATGGACATTACTAATTCTAGGTGATGCCATTCGGTTTGACCAACGCACCAGCCGTATTCATGGACCTCATGAATCGAGTGTGTAAACCGTATCTGGACAAATTTGTAATAGTGTTCATAGACGATATCCTCATCTATTCCAGAAATAACGAGGAGCACGAACAACATCTCAAGCTGATCTTAGAGCTGTTAGAGAAGGAATAGTTATACGCCAAATTTTCAAAATGTGAATTTTGGTTGCGAGAAGTTAAATTCCTTGGACATGTGATCAACAGCCAGGGAATCCAAGTGGATCCATAAAAAATCAAGGCCATAAAGAACTGGGCGACTCCTACAACTCCCACGGAAATCCGCCAATTTCTAGGACTTGCCGGTTATTATAGGCGATTTATTGAAAACTTCTCAAAGATAGCAGGTTCCCTAACAGAGTTGACTCGGAAGGATGTAAAATATGTCTGGGGTGAAGAGCAGGAAAAGGCATTTCAGCAGTTAAAGCAAAGATTGTGTAGTGCACCGATTCTGTCCATACCTGAAGGAACTGAAAATTTTGTGGTCTACTGTGATGCCTCACACAATGGATTAGGTTGTGTGCTCATGCAAAGGGATAATGTCATTGCTTACGCATCACGGCAGCTCATAATTCACGAGGTGAACTATACGACTCATGACTTGGAGCTTGGAGCAGTGGTGTTTGCTCTCAAAATATGGAGGCACTACCTGTACGGAACCAAGTGCACGGTGTTCACAGACCATAAAAGCCTTCAACATATCCTGAATCAGAAAGAGTTAAATATGAGGCAACGTCGTTGGGTTGAACTGCTTAGCGATTATGACTGCGAAATTCGTTATCATCCGGGGAAGGCGAATGTCGTAGCTAATGCTCTGAGCCGAAAGGAACGGGTTAAGCCATTGAGAGTCCGAGCTTTGGTCATGACTATACAGTCAAACCTATACTCTCAAGTCCGCAAGACACAAGAAGAAGCAGTCAAGGAGGGTAATCTACTGGATGAAGCCTTGAGAGGTATGGATAAGCAGTTTGAAATCAAGCACTACAACAAAACGAGCCTATTGCAACCTTGGCAAAATGTTGCATTAGGCCTGAAAAAAGTTGCATGATGCCTAAAGCAACCTTTTAGCAAGAGTTGCATTATGTCCTCTTGCATTAGGTCTAAAGTAACTTTTTTGGTAGAATATGCAACCTTTTTTGAAAGAGTTGCATTAATCATAGAAATGCAACCTTTTTAAAATGCAACCTTTTTACAAGCAAATGCAACCTTTTTACAAGCAAATGCAACCTTTTTTACACTCAAATGCAACCTTTTTTTACATCAAATGCAACCTTTTTCAAATTCAAATGCAACCTTTTTATTTTCAAATGCAACCTTTTCACATTAAAATACAACTATTTTTAAACTCAAATGCAACCTTTTTATGCTCAAATGCAACCTTTTGTGCTCAAATACAACCTTTTTTACATTAAAAAAATGCAACATTTATGAATTTAGTTACAAAAAGTACAAGTGTTAAATACACGAATACAATTAATAAGCATCACTAATTCAAAAATGTCGATTACAATAATTAAAAGGTATTAAATCGTTCACCAATTACACAATAATCTCAAAACACAATATTCCATATAATAATTGTTAATTATAATGACAAAAGATATCTAAATCCTCCAAAAAAAAACATCAGTCTTCGTATATATATCAATATCCCAAAACAAAGTTGCCTGTCACACAGAAATAATAATAAGTAAGTAACTCTAACCAAAATAATTAAGTTGATGAAATAATTATACTTGTCATGATCGTGATGATATCATACCTTGAACCAAACAGAGACGATAACCCATACTTCAGAACTGCAAAAGCACTCACCAGTGCTATAAGTACCTCTTGCTAATTAATTATGCTTAAAGAAAATTTGTTACTTGACAAAATGCAGATATAACAAACTTAAATATAGAAAAAGATGGGTCACTGAAACTCAATGGTAGTTTCACTGACCACACAGAAAGAAAGATCACAAAATGAAACACATTATTTGACCTTCGAGATGGCTTCAAAAGGAAAGGTGAATTTCTGTCTATTGGCCAGCCAAGTTTAAGACAACTATAGGACCTGGAAAATAAATTGGAGTCAGCATGAAAGAATATAAATATCAATCATCATAAAGAACTTATTTAGAAAAACCAAAGCTCACCAGAAGTACTCGTTAAAATCATCATAATTTCTCCATGTGGAGTGAGGAGCCTCTTCCCATTTTCATTGTTATCAACCTCCTTCAAATTCAAGGGTACCAGTTATAATAACTGCAAACCGTAAAACCTTTCTCATACACAACACCACCTAACTGAATTCTTAATATGACAACCTTTTAACTAGTTAAAATGAAGAAAATGTACCGCTGTAATAACATCATAAATAGGGGTTACGACTTGTTCGAGGAATGAAACACCATTCTCGGTAACACAACTGGTGGTGTTGCATCAACAGTTCATCCAATTCTTCTCCCATCTGTTGATTGAACTTTGAGTTAAAAATCTGTAACATATTACTAAATGTATACACTTATATGATAATAATACCATGACCGAAGGCCATCAACCTTCTTGGCCAACCATTCAAAGTAAAAACAGAAAGTTTAACACATATATAGAAACATAATATTTAAGTTTCTGAGTTTATTTTCAAATTTAGTGGCTGTTCTAGCAAAACAAAAATATACAAAATTTAATATCTAAAAATTCTTGAACTATACATGTACAGTAAGCCGACCTCAGACCTCAGACCATTATTCCAGCACAAGCACCAGCTCCAAGACGTAATATAGGGGTGAGTTCAGCATTCTATGGAAAAGAAATATTAAAGGTCATCCATTATTTATTAACGCAGTGATCTAATCATGTAAGATTATATAAATTATTGAACCGTCATACCATTTCCAGGTTGCTGCCGGTATAAGCATAAAATTTTCCCCTGTTTATCACAGTGGGGACGTTGGATTTAACTGATAGATTTATGCAGGAATATTATAATATTAAAAAAAGGACCCAACAACCAGGTACCATATCTACCGGTAAAGAATCAAAACAAAATATGACAAGTTCCATCAGCAGCATAGTGCACATATTTTCCATGGCTGAGGATCAAGTGAAATTTAATTCCTCATCTTAATTAAAAGTTTATTATAGAAGTATGGAACCTTATTGTTTGTCAAGACTAGGCGAATTTTTATTATGTGTATTTAACAGCCAATCGTATTCTCATCAAATTTTCATGAAATATATTCCAATAACTTCAACCAGTATTCTCGATTTACTTTACATGTATTTATGCACATCCGTATGAACATTATGAAGTTATGTTTAGGTGTCTATCTTCCTACCAATGTAATAAACTAGTTATAGATCTGCATTACAATCTAAACAGGTGCATTGCACTATGTAACCACTAACAAGGTAATAGAACCAAAAACAAAGGAACCCCTAAAAAAGTGGTGCTAATTGTGAAATGTAAACTTTCAAGAGCAACTGACTGAACACAAGGAAAAGAAAGTATACATACTTTGATGCCTCCTCGTAGCTAAAAAAATTGACAGCAGAGTTTGGAACATTACGAGCACAATGATGCAAGGTGGGATTTGATTCTTATGAACAAAAAGATATAGTAAACATCAATATAATCAAAACCTTTCAAATGAAGCATAAAATTTTGAACATAATCTAGGGTTTGAACCAAAATACGTAATCTGAAAATATGGGTTAAACATAATATGAACTCAAAAGACAAATAGAAAGAGAGACCTTGATCGATCTGAGAGAGAGAGAGAGAGAGATGGTCATGTGTCGCCGGCGCCGGAGGAAAGAAAGAGAGAGATCGACGGAGATCCTCTGTCGCCGTCGCCGGAGGAAAGAAAGAGAGAGATCGACGACCAGGGTTTGGGAAGGCGGTCTAGAGAGATCGATCAACGATCAGGGTTTGGAAGGGTAAGGGCGACGGAGGTTGAGGGCGGCGAGGGGTAGGGGCGACGGAGGTTAAGGGCGGCGAGGGGTGGTGGCGGCAGCTGCTGAAAGAGATGAGCTTGGAAGGTTTTTTTTTGCAAATGAGAAATGAATGCCATGGTTTGGGGGTGGGGGATGGAGAATTCAACGCTCTGCGTTTTTTAATTGAAAAATGCAAATTCCATTAATTCTCTCAATTTCTCACTCAATAGGATAGAAATAAAAGTAGAGAATATGAATTGTTTTATTTCACATTTCTCAATTCTCAGACTTAAACAAACAAGAGAAATGTATCTATTTTCATTTCACTATTCTCAATTCTCTGTACCAAACGTACCCTAAAGGCTTAGCAAGCACACCAAGGAAAGCAATGGTCAAGTAAATTTTTTTTGAATAATACTTATATATAAATAAAAAAATTATAATATTTTAATGATAAAATTATTTAAATTAAATAGATTAGCAATAAATAATATTAATTAAATGAAAATATTTATAATGTAAAATAGTTATATATTCTATTTTAAAAAATAAATAAATAAGTTACAATCATATTTTAGATGTAACTTTTTGAAAAAAAGTTGCATCTACTTTAGACATATGCAACCTTTTAAAATAAATGTTACTTTTAACCTATAACAAATACACCTTTCTTATAAATGTTGCAATTTTCAATTAAATATGTAACCTTTTAAGTTAAATGTTGCATTAGATCTTCTAATGCAACCTTTATATTTTTTAACTTGCTTTAGAATCAAATGCAACTATGTATATAAAAGTTGCTTTCAAAAGGTTGCAATAGGCTCATTTTGTAGTAGTGAAGTCAGATGGATGTCGGTACTTCATGGACAGAATTTGGCTACCAAAATTTGGAGGAGTAAGGAAGCTGATCATGGATGAAGGGCATAAAACAAGATATGCTATTCATCCAGGGTCAGATAAGATGTACCACGACTTGAAGGGAATGTACTGGTGGCCAAACATGAAGGCTGACATTGCTACCTATGTCAGCAAGTGCTTAACATGTTTGAAGGTTAAGGCTGAGCACCAGAAACCATCAGGATTGCTAGTTCAACCGGAAATACCCCAGTGGAAGTGGGAAAACATCACCTGGATTTCATCACCAAGTTGCCGAAGACTTCTGGAGGTTATGACACCATTTGGGTGATTGCGGATCTACTTACCAAAATCGCACACTTCTTGCCAATCAAGGAGACTGATAAGATGGATAAGTTAACACGAATCTATCTTAAAGAAGTTGTCTCAAGGCATGGAGTGTCAGTATCAATTATATCAGACAGGGACAGCCGGTTCACATCAAGATTTTGGCAATTGTTGCAAGAGGCACTGGGTACACGTCTAGATATGAGCACAGCCTACCACCCGCAAACGGATGGTCAGAGTGAAAGGACGATTCAGACGTTGGAAGACATGCTAAGGGCATGTGTTATCGACTTTGGTAAAAGTTGGGACAGGCACCTGCCATTAGTGGAGTTTTCCTATAACAACAACTATCACTCAAGTATTAAGACCGCTCCATTCGAGGCACTCTACGGGCGAAAGTGTCGATCACCACTTTGTTGGGCTGAAGTAGGAGATAGTCAGATTACTGGACCTGAGATCATCCAAGAGACTACAGAAAAGATAGCCCAGATTCGAAACCGATGAAAGATCGCGAGGGATCGACAGAAAAGCTATGCCGATGTTCGACGGAAGGATTTGGAATTTCAAGAGGGAGATCAAGTAATGTTGAAAGTCTCGCCTTGGAAGGGCGTAATCCATTTCGGGAAACGGGGAAAACTCAATCCTCGTTATATCAGACCATTCAAGATCACCAAAAGAATTGGCCCGGTAGCTTAGCGACTCGATCTGCCCCCAAAGCTTAGCAACGTTCATAATACCTTCCACATGTCCAATCTTAAGAAGTGTCTGGCTGATGAATCACTCGTTATACCCATGGACGAGCTGGAGTTAGACGATAAGTTGAACTTCATTGAGAAACTTGTAGAAATAATGGACCGAGAAGTCAAGAAACTAAAGCACAGCCGGATCCCGATAATAAAAGTCAGATGGAACTCTAAGTGAGGTCCTGAGTTTACGTGGGAACGCGAAGATCAATTCCGAGAAAAATACCCTCATCTGTTCTCAAGTACTCAAGAAGTGGAGAACACGAGCTAATTTCGGGACGAAATTCCCTTAACAGGGGGAGACTGTAACATCCGGCACTAAACCAGGTTAGCAACAATGACCTAATATGTATTTAATAGTCAATTATAGCCTAATCAGTGGTCATTAGAAATTAATCAAGTGATTACAAGGTTTATTAGAAAATTCAACTCCATTAGAACCAAATTCATCGGTGCGATGAATCGGGAAATCAATTAATCCGATCAATTTACGATATGAGGGATTAATTCAACTAAGTACATAATTAAACTATGATTAGTGACACTAATCATACACTAATACAATTACTTAACATTAATTATGCAAGACTAAAACAATTTATTAAAACAATGCATTCAAAAGTATTTTTGAATTTACAAGAAAAGGGAAATACAAGAATACATTCTAAATACATTTACACAAAAAAAAATGAAAATACACAAATATTCATCACATGGCCGGCCACCCCATATAGTACACAACTTCCATATTTTATTTCCATCAACCTTACTCAATCTCAATCAAATCCTCCAACACCACTCCCCTTTCATTTCAATTGTGATCCTACACTCCACCTCCAATCTTGAAAGATCTTCTTTTTCCTCTATAAATAGAGACCAACCCTTTCACAATTTTCACACCACAACTCTCTTTTCTCTCCTCTCATATCCGGCTCCATCACACACACACACACACTACAAAACTTTTCTTTCAAAGTGTTCTTCATTTGCAAGGTGTTCTTGGTGAAACCTTTGAAGATCCAACCTTCTACTCATTTCCATTCTTCTAAAAACATCAAAGTATGTAAATAATAACTTATTTCATCTTATATTTATGTTTATATAAGTCTTGCATAATATATATAATCACCAACAACAACAAGTTTCATAAAAACTCAAGTTTATAAGTTTCTAGTTGTTCTTTTTAAGTTGTTTCTTTAAATGTGTTTATGAATATATGAACACGTTATAAAAGTGTTAATATTATGAAAACATGTGATATATATGTGTTTTATAACTTTTATAACTTTTATACAAGTAGCCTTTGAATAAACAACAAGAATCATAAGTTGTTTCAAGTTTATAAACTGCGGATTTTCGGCAGAAAATTTATATCGACTTTGAAAAATCATAACTAATTCATAACTTAACGAAATGTGTTGATTCTTGTCTCAAAGGTTAGATCTATTTCTTAACTATAGATCTGGAAGTTTTCATAATTTTTTTTGAGTTTAAGACCTCCAGAAATTATTTGGGAAACCGAAAGTTTGACAGCTCAAAAATGTCCAACATAGGGTTTTTAACGAGCTTTTTCACCAACCTGAACATCTCGAAAAATGGCCGTTCTTGATTCTAAAAATCTTTTTTATATAGTAGTATAATGTCCTAGAAGACCAAAGCCTAAAACATTTTGGAGCTTGGTCAAAAACAGCCTCAAAGTAGGCCGAAAAACCTCCGAAAAAGCTGGAGAATTATATATATATATAAACTTGACGTTTTAAGCGGGTTTTATTTATAAACTTGTAATGTTGGGTGATTTAAGACATAAAAATATATAAATATATATATCATCATATATTAGAGATATTAAGTCCTTATTATCATTTAGGACTCGATTAAACTTACTCGACGCATCGTCCACCCATTTACGCTAAAAAGCATTTTACGCTCGTTTTGCCATCACAATCTCGGTGAGTTCTCATAGCCCCTATTTTCACACTCTTATGTTTTGGGGATGAAATACATGCTTCGTTTTTATATGGACACGAAAACATTTTCATTTCTATTATGTATTACACATGTGGTTCCATCAGCCGTTATATCATGAACCGTTAATTGCATTTATTTGTAAGCGCGAATATATTGTGGATAGATCTATCGGGAGACATGTCCCCCATTCGGGTTAGTTCGGGTCGGCTAACAGCGAGTGCATATATATTCAACACACGGTATTACGTATGGGAATACTGCACAGGCCAAACTCATTTTAATTAAGTTTCGGTTGCATGATGGTTTATATGTAATACATAACATGGAATTTATGATTTTATAAATTCAATCTCTATTATTGTTGTCCATACAAGTCAGATTTACGTGTAAACCTATGAGCTCACCAACAATTTTGTTGACGTATTTTAGCGTGTATTTTCAGGAAATTAAGGCAAGTCCATCACATCGGTAGTATTTTCAAGCTTCCGCATTTAAGGAGTCGCACTCAGTTTCAAACCGTCGGAGATTTACTTGCATTATTTTGGATAATTTAATTATGTATCTAAATCTCTGTATCTTGCGAACTACTCTTTATCATTTTCGGGTTATGTAAAACATTTATATCTTTTAAAGTTATACCGATGTATTTTTGAAAACGTCCATATAGTGGTCGTTTCTTATGATTATGGTTACGCTTCCGCGACGTCACGCTTCGTTACCAACCGGGGTAACGGGGTGTGACATGTTAAGAGTGAAATTTCAGAATTAGGTAAGAAAATGGATCAACTGATGAAGGGTTTCAATTCAAACCCTAATATATATCAGTTAACTGTGTTACATGCGGTGATCCATCTCATCACTCTGAAGCATGTCTTCAAGTGCAATCCACTGAGGAATTCACTAACGAAGTTTACGGTTTTAGAGCGCATAGGGAAAGAGATAACCCATTTTTGGATACCTATAATCCGGGATGGAGAAATCATCCTAACTTCCGGTGGAAGAATGATCAGCCTACCGATCATCAATCTAAACCAAGATATGAACCACCAAAGAGAGAATATCAATATGGTTGTTCTTCTGCATCTAAGGATGGGCGATATTATAAGTCAAACCAACGCGATCAGCGTGATCAACCACATTTCCAAGTGGAAACGAATATGACTTCTTCGCAGTTCTCAGAATTTGCAGAATTTATGAAGCAACAATCAGCTATTAGTATTAAGACCATGGATGTTGAGTCGCCAGATGGGTCAGATAGCTGAGTCGCTTACAAGACGTGAAGAGGGGAAGCTTCCTAGCAATACTATTCCCAATCCTTCACATGCTCATAATAAAGATAAAAAGCATGAGATAAATGAAGTAAATGAGGTATCAAAGGTAACCACTTTGAGAAGTGGTAGAGAGGTAGACAACAAGATTGAGATGCCCAAGGAACAAGAGGCAGAAGAAGATACCGACACTGAAGTTGTGTATCAAGAAAAAGAGGATCCGAAGAAGGAGGTTCCTAAGAAATTAACCTTCAAGGAACCGATTAAAGCAGATATTCCAACTCCCAAAGTTGGGGAGGTAGTTAAGGATCAGGACACCTCAGTTCCTCCTCCTTATCCGGCTGCTTTAGAGAATCTTAAATCTTCTCCTTACGGTAAAAAAGGACCACAACAAGAGGATCTGTGGAATTTGTTTAATCAAGTTAAGATCAATATTCCCTTGATCAAGGCTATTCATCAGGTTCCCTCTCTCTGCACACAAAATAGAAAGTTCAAGGTCTCGCTCCCTAAGCAGATCATTCTGGCTGAACAATTAAGTGCAATAGTTTCAAGTTCTTTGCCTTCTAAGCTTAAAGATCCTGAATCACCCTTGATTCCAGTAACGATAGGTAATGTGCAGATAAAAATGGCACTACTTGATCTTGGAGCTAGTGTTAACATGTTGCCTGGAAACTTGTTTGACAAACATGATCTAGGTTAGTTAAAGACAACTAACATAATCTTACAGTTAGCAGGTCGGTCAACCAAGTGCCCAACGGGTATTCTTTCAGATGTCATAGTTAAAGTTGAAAATTTTTACTATCCAGTTGACTTCCTAGTCCTGGATACTTTAAGAGTTCAATAGGAGATAATCAACCGGCTATTATTCTAGGCAGACCCTTCTTAGCCACGATTAAAGCTCAAATTAATTGTTGGTAAGGAGCCGTAGATATTGCATTTGGTAATCGCAAGCTGAGATTCACTGTTTTTAATGCTTCAAATGTCGCTGCTATCGATTCAGAGTGTTATCTGATTGATATGGTGGACGAACTTGCGCAGCAGCATAGTTCATTAATTAGCACCAAAGACACCACTGAGTTATTCTTTGCTGAACATGATTTAGCTAAGTTGAATTCTAATGAGTGTAACGAATTAGAGGCAGTTATGGAATCCACATTTGGATTAAAACAACCGCCGTGGACCCATATGATTGAAAAATTACCTACTGATTTACCTCAATCAGCAAAACCTTCAATAGAACAACCACCTGTTCTAGAATTGAAGGAGTTGCCGGTACATTTGAAATACGCTTTTCTAGGTCAGAATGACACTTTGCTTGTTATAATTTCATCAGATCTGACTGAAGCACAAGAGAAAGCCTTACTGCAAGTATTAGTCAGATATATAGAAGCAGTAGGATGGACTATAGCTGATTTAAAAGGAATCAGTCCCATTTTGTGTATGCACCAAATCATTAGTGATCCAGAAGCTAAACCAGCACGGGATGCACAAAGGAGACTGAATCCTAATTTAAAAGAAGTAGTTAAAAAGGAAGTGTTAAAATGGTTGGACGCTAGGATCATATATCCCATATTCGATAGCAAATGGGTAAGTCCAACCCTAACTGTACCCACGAAGTCTGGGATCACAGTGATTGACACTGAAGAGGGAGGAAAAATAACTGCTCGCCCGGTAACTGGTTGGAGAGTATGTATTGATTACAGAAAACTCAACTATGCTACTTCTAAGGATCATTTTCCACTACCGTTTATAGATCAAATAGTGGAAAAGTTAGCAGGACAAAAGTTTTACTGTTTCCTCGATGGATACTCTGGTTATAATCAAATACCGATCCATCCAGAAGACCAAGAGAAAACCACGTTTACTTGTCCATATGGCACCTTTGCCTACCGAAAGATGCCATTCGGTCTATGTAATACACCCGCCACCTTTCAGCGTTGTATGATGGCTATCTTTTCAGACATGGTGGGTGGTTCTCTTGAGATATTTATGGACGATTTTTCCATATTTGATAAGACATTCGAAGATTGTCTAGGACACTTAGAGAAGGTGCTTAAGAGATGCACTTAAACTAACCTAGTATTGAGTGGGGAGAAAAGCCACTTGGTAAAAGAAGGGGTAGTTTTAGGTCACATCGTCTCCGAAAAAGGCATGGAAGTAGATAAAGCGAAAGTTTAATTAAGTGAAGTTCAATTAATTTCTTCACTTCCACCTCCCACCAATGTGAAGGGCATAAGATCACTCCTAAGACACGATGGTTTCTATCGGCGTTTTATTCAAGATTTCAGTGAAATCTCCAAGCCGTTGTGCAATCTTGTATCTAAAGATATTTAATTTAATTTCGATGAAGCTTGTATGAAAGCATTTGAGAAGTTTAAATCGAAATTAATTGAAGCGCCAATTCTGAAATCTCCGGATTGGTCTTAACCTTTTGAGATCATGTGTGACGCGACTGACTATGCAGTTAGTGCTGTATTAAGCCAAAGATTATAGAAAAAGCAGTGGTGATTTACTACGCAAGTAAAACATTTAATGAGGCACAAATCAATTACACAACTACAGAAAAAGAATTATAAGTTGTAGTGTTTTCCCTAGATAAATTTAGATCATATATTTGGGGGCAAAAGTAATTGTGTACTCAGACCACAGTGCTTTAAGACATTTGTTGGCAAAGAAGGATGTCAAGCCACGATTGATTCGGTGGATCCTTCTGTTGCAAGAGTTTAATTTAGAAATTAAGGATAAGAAAGGCACATAAAATGTTGTTGCTGATCACTTATCAAGGCTCCTTAATCCCAACAAACTCAACTGATCAAATCAGGGGCTCCTTCCCTGATGAATAATTATAATCAATTTCCAAAATTCTCTGGTTTGCGAATTTAGTCAATTATTTCGTATCAGGAAGATTGCCGGAGCATTGGAACTCACAACAAAGAAAATATTTCTACGCTCAAGCAAGGCAATATATTTGGGATGAGCCTAACTTATTTAAAATAGAGCAGATCAAATCATGAGAAAATGTGTCCCTGATCCTGAGCATGAAGATATTCTTAAACACTGCCATGCATATGCATGCAGTGGCCATTTCAGTGCAAAGAAAACTGGCCACCGAATACTGTAGTGTGAGTTTTTTTGGCCCACAATCTTCAAGGATGCCTACAAATTCGTTAAAGGATGCATAAGATGCCAGCAATCAGGTGGCATTGCGAAAAGGGATGAAATGTCCATGACCCCTATTCTAATTGTCGAAATATTCGATGTATGGGGTATTCATTTTATGGGACCCTTCCCTAAATCATTCGGGTACGAATATATCTTGGTTACGGTGGATTATGTTTCCAAACGGGTGGAAGCAGAAGCTACAAGAACTAATGATAACCGGGTTGTTTGCAAATTTGTTAAAAGAAATATTTTTGCACGCCAAGGTATCCCACGAGCTATCATCAGTGACAGAGGGTCACATTTTAAGAACCAACATTTTGCTAAACTCCTGAAACAATATGGAGTTAATCATAGAATAGCAACGCCTTATCATTAGCAAACTAGCGGACAAGTCGAGATTTCTAATAGAGAAATCAAGAGAATCCTTGAAAAAACTGTAAGACCTGGTCGTAAGGATTGATCGCAAAAACTAGAGGATGCTCTATGGGCATATAGGACTGCATTTAAAACACCAATCAGTATGTCCCCATATAGACTTGTATACGGTAAGCTATGTCATCTTCCAGTAGAATTGGAACACCGAGCTTTATGGGCGATTAAAAATACTAATTTTAATTTCCACGATGCTGGTGTTGATAGGAAATTCCAATTAAATGAATTGGAAGAAATTCGTAGAGAAGCCAACGAAAGTGCAAAAATATATAAAGAGAAAACAAAACTTTTCCACGATAGACTTCTTAAAAATATAATATTTACCAAAGGAAACAAAGTCTGGTTGTTTAACGCAAGACTTAAACTGTTTCCTAGAAAACTAAAAAGTAAATGAACAGGTCCATTTATAGTAACTGAAGTCTACCCGCATGGTGCGGTAGAGATTCAAGATCCAAAAGGTGGTGAACCATTCAAAGTCAATGGACACAGACTTAAATTATATGTCCAATGATTATATGTCCAATGGGCCACCAATAACATGCTGGTCTCTGAACTCATCAGACTAGAAAATCGAAAAGTTAGTTAAACTAGTATAGGAGCAGTATGTCTGGCTGAAGACGTAAAACTTAGCGCTTTCGGGGAGGCAACCCAGAGAACTTTGATTATTTGATTTTATTTGTTTTTAGTGTGTTTATTTGTTTGTGTGTTAGTTGTGTGTATCCAACTAAGTTGGGGAGGATTTTCCTCCTAAACTCAGTTATTTTTTAGGTTTAAATTAAATTTTAGGTTTTAAATTAAGTATTAGGATCCCCACGTCAGAAATTAGAATTTTAAACACGCACACCGAATTATTTTAGCCCGATTTAATAGAGTAAGTTGGGGAGAGTACTCGTAAAAATTTTAAAAATTGAAGAAATGGGTTTACAGACTTGCACACGCCCCAGATCAGAAATCCGGAGGCCTAGGCGCAGGGGGGGGGGCGTAGGCCAGGCGCGCTGAAAAGTTTATAAAAACAGTGCCCTACGCCCTAAACGTCATAAACACTAAAAAACTAACTCTGGAGCGGAGTTTGTCGATTTTATGAGCCTTAAACCTCACAAAAACGCCCTTTCTACGTCAATTCTTCAGTTCCGTGCTACTATTTTGCAAAAATTTCAAAGGTATAATCTTTTTAACGCCCTATTTTAAGTTTTCGCGAGTTTTTATGGATTTAATTAATGCATGGGATAAAACATTTGGGGATTGCATTGTTTTCATGAAAAAAGGGTTAAAAATAATTTTTTTATATATTCATTTAATTAATGATTAATATATTTGTGAAAAAGTTTATTAAAAAATTCTAGTTTTCCAAAAGTGTTTTATTTTAATATTTTGAAAAAGTGTGGTCTACGGGTTATTTTTAAATTGTTAAAAATTATCCAATCATGCATTTATAGGTTTAGTTGTGGCTCAAAACATGTACCAATTACTAAAACTTCTTTTTTATTAGGTACACTTTCTCTTTGCGGTATTCCACCTCTTGCTTATTTTTGGTCCAAAGATGAAATTCTTAATAATAGTTGGTTGTATTCATCTATTTTTGCAATAATAACTTGGTCTACAGGAGGATTAACCGTATTTTATATGTGTCGGATCTATTTACTTACTTTTGAAGGACATTTAAACGTTCATTTTCAAAATTACAGTGGAAAAAGGAATACCCCCTTCTATTCAATATCTCTATGGGGTAAAGAAGGTTCGAAAATAAGTAACAAAAACTTTCCTTTGATAACTTTATTAAAACTCAAGAACAATGGACGTCCTTCTTTTTTTTCAAATAAAGTATATAAAATGGATGAGAATGTAAGAAATACCGTTCAACCCCTTCTTTCTATTCCGCATTTTGGCAATACCAAGATTTATTCGTATCCTTATGAATCGGATAATACTATGTTATTCCCAATACTTATATTGATTCTATTTACTTTGTTCGTTGGATTCTT
Organism: Centrapalus pauciflorus; assembly: GCA_020465985.1. NCBI lineage: Eukaryota > Viridiplantae > Streptophyta > Magnoliopsida > Asterales > Asteraceae > Centrapalus > Centrapalus pauciflorus. The sequence continues at coordinate 240,222 of JAANYP010004329.1, forward strand.
AGGAATTCCTTTCAATCACGACGTGGATATATTATCCAAATGGTTAACCCCGTCTATAAATCTATTACATAAAAATTCAAACAATTCAATAGATTGGTATGAATTTTGTAAAGATGTAGTTTTTTCAGTCAGTATAGCCTTTTTCGAAATATTTATAGCATTTTTTTTATATAAACCTCTTTATTCATCTTTTCAAAATTTGGACTTAATTAATTCATTTAGTAAAATGGGTCCTAAAAGAATTTTTTCTGACAAAATAAAAAATGCTATATATGATTGGTCATATAATCGGGGTTACATAGATGCTTTTAATGAAACATTCTTAACTGCGGGGATGAGAAAATTGTCCGAATTTGCTCATTTTTTGATAGACGAATAATTGATGCAATTCCAAATGGGGTTGGTCTTATGAGTTTTTTTTTTGTAGCAGAGGTTATTAAATCGGTATGGTCGTATTTCTTCTTATCTCTTCTTCTATTTTTCTTATGTATCAATTTTTTTATTAGTTTACTACTTTTTTAATCGTTGAATCTTTAAGAAAAATCCATTTCATGAAAAAAAATGTGACCAATTATCCAACCAACAAAACTACTTGTTACAAATAGCATCTTGCTGTTGCATCGAAATGTTTACTAATCTCGCTAACATTGAACTTGGTAAAATGAAATGATTGAATAATTGAAAAATGAGATTATTCAGGAATACACATTGAATGCTGAGATTACGCATTGAATTTCTGGTAGTAGATCCATAATCAAAGAAGTGTTTGTGAGTATTGCAGAAGAAATGAAACAAAAGATACGGTAGAGCTAGGACAGTTATTGTATGAGGTCTACCCAGTGCTAGATGCAGAGGCGCATAATAGATCGATATGAACATTATGAGTTGTCCCGTAATAAAACCAGTTGTTGCTGATACCTTCTTCTCGGTTCCTTCTTCTCCTTCTTCCATAACGTGAGCTCGGAAAAGGAAGAGATAGGAGGGTCCTATGGAGAATGTGGTCATAAATCCATAATAGAGTCCGACCACAACGACCGAATTGATTATCTTCATGCATAAGGATACTAGATTACCTAGTAGAAAAGATTTTAAAATCATCACAAACCTCCCTTTTTCTTTTCTAT